>CAKAOI010052501.1:0-59834 GCA_916701655.1 Sebastiscus albofasciatus
CTAGAACACCGAGGCATCGCTAGAACACCGAGGCATCGATAGAACACCGAGGCATCGCTAGAACACAGAGGCATCGCTAGATCACCAAGGCATCGATAGAACACCGAGGCATCGCTAGAACACGAGCAACGCTAGAACACCGAGGCATCGCTAGAACACGAGCTACTACTAGAACACAGAGGCATCGCTAGAACACTGAGGCATCGCTAGAACACGAGCTACTACTAGAACACCGAGGCATCGCTAGAACACGAGCTACTACTAGAACACCGAGGCATCGCTAGAACACGAGGCATCGCTAGAACACCGAGGCATCGCTAGAACACCGAGGCATCGCTAGTCGCTCACTGAATGAGCTTCTGAGTCCGTTAAAGACACCATGTAATGGATGGCCTACAAAATGCAGAACTGTTTTTAGTTGTTCTCTTTTCTACAGTGACTTCCAGTGAGTCTGGTGCAAGACCAATCACTGAGCCAGCTGTTCCGATCAACTTATTGATCCCGTTTGTATCATCCTAAGTGAACCGATCAATCGGTTTGAGTAATTTTTTAAGACAAAAACGTCTAAAATCTCTGATTCCAGCTTCTTAAATGTGAATATGTTCTTGTTTCTTTCCTCCTCTTTGACAGTACACTAAATATCTTTTGAGTTGTGGACAAAAGAAGACATTTGAGGAAGTCATCTTGGGCTTTGGGAAACGCTGATCAACATTTTTCACCATTTTCTGACATATTAAATACTGAACAACCAATCAATAATGAAAATAACTGGTAGCTGCAGCCCTATTTCAGCACTCGTTTTTGCCTAAAGTGGTGATATCCTCTGGCTGACCAAACCGTATTTCAAGTCTCCAGTTTTAGGTCAGCAGAAAAGCTGGAGGGGGGAAAAGCTCATGCTTTAAAGCTTAAGTAAAATATTAAAATAAATCTCTAAATCTGTTCTCAATCCTGCTTGTAATACAAGCCAAATTTACCGCGACGCAGGGCACATGCACAATAATCTTGAGGTCAATTTACATGCCCTTCAACCAAATTCATTCTGACATGGACGGAAGAGTGATTACCTTCTTTCACTCTGTCAATATCATCAAATGGTATTAACTCAGAAAGTGATTAACCGACGTAATTTAATTGTGAAGCTCAACTGCTTCCTGTCTCTTGATCCAATCACGTGAGAGGAGCAGTGAAGGATGTGTCAGCACAACTCCAGCTTTGTACCCTGACTTTACTCTTGTTTAGCACAGATGAAGTTTGCTTCTACAATAATGTAGAGGACTCTGAAGCTTGTAATAGACAGGTTGGTCTGGCATGCAGTTCTCTGAGGAAGTAAAGTGATCTGGCACAAAGCAGGTCATTCTGGTTTTCCACAACGCGCTCAAAAGAAGCCAAAGTACCCACAGCACAGCACACCTCCGCACAAAATGGGTGGGGCCGGTCACGCAAAGAAGCAGGGGATAAAAGGTTATCGGATGTCTTGTAAGACGAGGATAGAGATAACAAAAAACTTTTCTCTTCACAGGAACCAGCAAGCTGTCTCACCATGTCCTAATAATATGGATTTAAATAGCATTCAAGCTACTGAAAAGAACCCTGTTCACTTAAAAGAAGACCTAGTGAATAAAAATGACATACAAGATATGATCTTACAAGGAAAATGTAAAGTGTTTTTTACTACTTTTTTTAGGTAATTTGTCCTCATTTTAGTTTTTCTAACCAAAATTACCAAACAAATGATACGACTATAGCACAAATAAATCATTGTCAACTACTTTTTAATGACCTAGTGGCACCATTGTGGCTCATCCCACTCAAACAGTTAGTAATCGGTTAAGCAGCCGAGGGGAAGATATATCATGTGGCACAGACAATCAATGAGGGCCACCGCAGCCAGAGAAAGAACCATAATTGATTATTGATGTGGTTGTAAGTAAGAATAAATTAACCCAGAGGTATGACCCTGCTAACACTGTCATTGTTGGTGCGAGGGTTTCCACCAACTAAATCTGGCAAAGATGGAATTCCATCCCGGCTTCGGCCCGAACCTCCACTCCGCTAAAGAGGGGGTCAAACACACAAGGACCTATTGTTTACTGAAGATGAGGGTAGCCTCCACTCCACTCTGCTCCACCCCCCATCACATCCACATCATCACTGCAGAGTAGGCAACAATGAACAGAGAGAGAGAGAGAAAGGCATCACTTCTCCCTTCTCATCCACTTCTTTTACAGTGTTGCCAATCTAAATGCCAGGACAGCTTAGCCCTGAGCCACTAGCCAGTGTTTTCAAAGAGCACACCAGCCCATGAGATGTGGAAGCAATCCCGTAAAGATGATTCATAAACTGTCTGATGAGACAGGGAGAAAGAAAGGGAGTGACGCAGACAGTGTGAATGGATGAGATAACACTGAATCCATGATGAAACCCCCCCCGACAGACAAACTTTCTCTTTTGTTTTTGGCTTTTTTTTCCTGCACGCTGCATAAATAAAAGCCTCAAACTAGACTCTTCCCTCCATCTGACGCCCTCCATCAATCTTACCACTCTGGGCCCCCGTTAAGGGCAAAGCTTAAAAAAAGCTTCAAACCCCTTTGAGAGTCGACGTTACAGTAGCAGAAAGAGCAAACTGGCAGCTACCCTGTGCTGCAGAGAGATTTAGAGGAGTGGCCACGCTGGCCAGGGATATTTAAGACGGTTACCATGCTGGCAGGTCTCTTTGAGCCCTTTGTGTTCCTCTCTCAGCTCCTTTGGCTGAGCAGGGAGGTTGACACCTGCTTGGGGCCTTGGGGTTCCCAGCACTGGGCTGCTAACTGGGCACATTGGCAGACTGCCCACTGAGGACAGAGAGGGGGGGTGTTGGGGGACGGACACTGGAGCTCTGCCTATCTGTGCACAAGAACTGGGAATGTGTTAGTGAGTGTGTAAGAGAGAAAACGAGCTGTGGAAAGTGATTTTATGTTGTCATAATAAACAACTGTGTAACCAGATTCAGCCACTGGGCAGCTATATACTTTTTGTTTCTTATTTTTCCTTTTGGCACACACTGTTCCAAATGGACCGCCAGTGGCCTACATTGGTATTTTTGCACATTGTGATGTCATTTCTTGGAGTATTTTTAAATGCTTCATATCCCGAAAATCTGTACAACCTAAGCTAAAAGTAACTAAATAAACCATAATAGTTAATAAAAGTATTGAAATTGTGTCATAAATTAAAAAAAAATAAAAATAATAGTGCTGTCAATCGGCCATGCCAGTTTTTCCTCTCCAAAATTTAGGGCAAGTTTGGAGCATTGTTTAACCTCATTCCTACGAGCCAGTATGACATGGTTGGTATCAATGGATCTTTAGGTTTTCTAGTTTCGTATGATGCCAGTATCTTCTCTCTAGCTTTAAAATTGAGCCCACTACAACCTAAAAGAATTTGCGTTAACAAGTTATTATTGCGTTTACTTTGACAGCCCTAAAAAAAAAAAAAAAATGAATTTTTTTTTTATAAAATTGGAATAATAATCACAAAACTTATTGATCCAAAGTATTTCTAAAAGTAGAAGCATGAACAAAATATTTCTTAACACTCCATAAGTTATTTGAACCATGCACATTTTTTTAGTTTTTGAGATGCTCACTTTTAGGAGCAGATCGAGTGCAAAGGCGTTTCGGTTGTTTCGCTCCATTCCGCACGTGGCGTAACGTAACGCAACGTAACGTAACGTAACGTAACGTAACGTAACGTAACGTAACGTAACGTAACGTAACGTAACGTAACGTAACGTAACGTAACGTAATGGGCGTACTACGGGATGACCCGAAAGACAGAAGCCTCAGCTTTCTGCTGCAAAAAGAATGCATGATCTAGCTATTATGTTTTTTTATTTTAGATTGATTTAAACAGGATCATGCAAACAACTATCTCCTGCAGCTGTTTTTATAGGGTTCAGCGTGACCATAGTCACTGCTAAATTACCAAGGCAGCCCAAATAAGTCACTGCTGTATAAAAATATAGCATGTTTTAAAAGGAATGAAAAAGGTTTGTTTGCTCTTCTTTGTCGAGGCAGAGCAGTGTCCTCGTAAAGGACAAAAAGATAAGAGACACAGAGTGGCGTCTTCACAGCAAATAATCTTTGTTAAAGGCCAACAGGTGTACGAGACGTATCTGTGGGATTGTCATAAAAGAAGAACCCACTTCCCTCTGCTGAGTGCAGATAAAATGCTAAGTCAAATTTGACAGACTTCACCGAGAACTGTGGTGAAGATGAATACGGAAAGATCGAGGAGGAGGACGAGCTGACGGTTTGCAGGTATCCTGTGTTGTATAAACCCACCCCTCCATGTTCATCACTGTAAATGGGGAAGCCTTGGTGGGAAATAAACAACTGGATTCTCTGGAAAGTTCTGAAAATGTTCAACAATAAATCAGTAAAAGTATGTGTTGTAACACTCTTCACTGCCTGAATGTGTAGCTGACTGGTACAGCAGTGCTCGTTGCTTGCTGGTTTGATGACTTTTTTCCTTTTAAATTCCCACCTGATGTAACCGATGGCAGAATCTTATGACATGGACAAAGAAATTGTACTTAATATGGATAGACATGTCATTGCTGTTCTGTAGCTACACCGTTGGCTACACCATAGATGTGTGTATTCTTAAAAATGTAACAGCACGTCAGAGTTATGGTTCTTTCGGATATACCATGTAATGACCGCAAGACGTGTGATTGGTCAGCATGGGCATGGTGGAGATTGTTGAAAACCTAGACTGTATATAAGAAGTGGACGTAGTCACCGTGATGTCACCCGTTGGTTTGTGCCTTTGAAGCCTTGAGTTTGTCATTTTGGCCGTCGTCATCTTGGTTTTTGCAACCAGAAGTGACACGAGAGGGTGAAGCTAACTACAACCGAACGCTGAATCAAATATTTTTAGGCGACCAAAACGTTCCAATTAACTTTCATGAAGTGAAAACACACTGTGAAAGGGTTAAAGTTCTAAGACGAAAACTGGGACAACTCCCAGACCGGACAACGCAGTGGTAGCGACCTGTCAATCACAAGGTAGCCCCGCCCTAAAGCATTCCCTGCTTTATGGTCTATGTGACTCTAAATGGGACCATAATTTACTAAATGAACATCATGCTGTATTGAAGAAGACTTGAAACTAGTGATTGAGACCATAAACTCATGTTTACAATGTTTACTGAGGGAATAAATCAAGAGAGAAGTAGGCTCATTTTATCATAGACTTCTATACAATCAGACTTCTTTTAGCAACCAGAGGAGTCGCCCCCTGCTGGCTGTTAGAAAGAAGTTTAAGGCACTTCCATATCGGCTTCACTTTTCAGGCCCAGACGTAGCCCACTGGTCGAGAGTGAGGACAACATGAAGCATGTTGAAAAAAAAGGCTCCGTTATCATAACCTTCTTAGCTCTGCAGAGAGAAACGTTATTGTCTCCGACCAAAACTCCGGTGTCTCCCCTGTTCCCTCCGGCCGCGGTCGGGAGGCTGAGGCAGGAAAAGCCAACACTAGGATCAGCAGTGATTCATTGAGAGACCTTGGTCTGGTCAGCTAACGTTACTGCCAAGCAGCTGAAATATAGAGTGATATTGTGCTTTTAGCTGACGTGTGTCTCCTCACTGTCTTGAGTGATGCTCGTTCATGTCTATGTAGCGCGAGCACGAGCGCGAGCAACAGGATGCTGACTTTAGTTGACTTAACGGCCACAGGTGTCGCTGTTAACAAGACATTTCTGATTCTTACAAACAGTTCCTTTAAGTATCATACAGTTCATGGTTTATGTTAAGCTAAGCACTCATTCGGTGGTTGCCTCGCCTAAAAAAAGATGCAGCAAATTGAAAAATATACTCCGTCTGATCGGGCAACAAAAAGGCAGAGCGGACGCTCTGTCTAATCAGGGCCTTAAATCATATACGATGCATGCATTTAGTGTTACAGGGAGAAATCTGACCTTGAACAGTAAAACTAAACCAACGCCTTTAACTCCCTTTAACCCCATGTGTTGACCATAAATCTGGCTTAAGTGGGGATTGGCACCCCCAGCTGTGTCGACGGACTGGTTTCATTGAAATGAATGGAGGTCTCATGCTGGTCCAAACATGAACGGTCATGTGATTCTGTTGGTAGTGATGGTCGTCTGTTAAAATTTTAGCAAAGAAACGGATAAGGAAATGAGGACCGAAGCTGTATCAACTAAACCAACTGTATCTGACTCAAAGATAGATCCCTGATGAAATTAGGATGACTTGTCACATAGGACCACTTGCCACATCATTCCCAAGGCAGAGAGTGCAGAAAAGAAGCTCCACATCCTGTGAGTGGAGAGCATGGTGAGGACACACAGTGTGATGGAGGGTGATGTGAAGGAGTTGGACATTCAGCGCCTGCCAACAACTCCTCTTTTCCCCTCACTGGCTCTCTTTTCCATGTACTCATCATCAGCATCAATGCACAGAGTTGCTCTTCTTCCTTTTGCTGCAGCAAGCCAAGAGGCTCCGTCTGCTGCTATAATACTAACGGGCCTAACCACGCACAAACAAGCTGTGTAATGTGGAAATGTGCTTTAAAGTAGTTCATTTTGTGGAAAGAATTTTGAACTTTTGGCAGTTCAGTATGACATTTCCATGCTGTGCTGCGCACCAAAATTTGCTCTAAGTTGTTCACACTCCTACTTAGTGAAAATAACATCTGCTGTTGTCACACCTCCATGTAAAGTCTACTAAAAACTACTGTCAATTCAGCACTAAGGAGCAGGAGTTGTTATTTCCTGACCGCAGCTGTTTCGGAGTGCATACAACACATTTTCTTAGTTGTATGACTGCTGACTTTATCAACAGGAGCATTAGTACAGGACCCACCCAGCTGTGGGAATGCTGATAACAGCACAGGCGGTTTATGCTTATGAGGGCGCTCTGCTGAAGGTTTTCTAATAAACCTCACATAGTTTGACATCATTATTGATAGCAATATAAGGATCCGTCAGTGGATATTACTTCATCATTTTAATCAAGAAATAAATGAAAGTGCAGGTTGCATTTATTTATTTAATTCATTGTTTAATAATGTTTTTTAAAGTGATATACTGTACATGCCATTTTAACTTTCTTCTGCTTATTTGCTGGTGATATGGTTTTAATAATATACACATAAATTATGCCTTAAGGCCTTTACACACCAAGGGCGTGGCAAATAAATGACATGAAAATGCAAAATACTCTCCTGCAAATATTAAAAGTCTAGGGCTTTTATTGTGAAAGGTAAGAACGGAAGGAGTGGATCTGGTCTGTGCTGCCTTTGTCAAGGTTGAAAGGAGTAATAAAGTTTGTCGTTTTGGTTCGGACCACTGAGTCTTTGTGCTGTTGTATCATACTGTAAATATAGGCGCAACCCAACTGGGTCTACACAGCATGATTAGTTGATGTCTTTATTTTGCTGTGCGAAAGCTCAGAAAAATCAGTTCTGAAAAATCGTTCTGAAAAAAAAATGACTGTGTGTGAAAGTATTCATGACAAAAACAACTGTTTGAAAAAAATATATTGACATGCAAATTAATCGCATGAAAAAAAAACAAAAAAAAACACCTCCAGTGTGTAACGGCCTTTATTTGCGATTTGTAGTAACATTTAAATAAATTTAAAGGTGAAACAATTAGTCAATTAATCAAATGATAGAAAATTATTCACACCTATTTTGGTAACTGATCAATCCTTTAAAAGGTCCCATATCGTGCTCATTTTCAGGTTCAAACTTGTAATTGTGTTTCTACTAGAACATGTTTACATGCTGTGATGTTAAAAAAATATATATATTTTCCTCATACTGTCGGTCTGAATATGCCTGTATTTGCCCTCTGTCTGAAATGCTCTGTTTTAGTGCATTTTGACGGACTTGAAACAGAATTGCAACAGAATTGCGTTGCTAGGCAACAGCTTGGGTGCATTTGTACTTCCTGTCAGCTGATGACATTCACATCCACTGCAACCAGGAATAAACTGGGACACATTTAGAATGTTTACATTTAAAACTGTCTAAAGGGTCTAAATACTGTATATTTGTGACATCACAAATGGACAGAAATCCTGACAGCTTGTTTCAAACGCAGAGTTTCTGAATACAGGCTGTGTGTATTTTCCTGTGGATTGAGCGTTTCGATACTTTCACAGTATTTATATAGCACTTAAGCCTGCTTTATAATAAAAAAGACATGAACATCTCACTTTTTTATAATATGGGACCTTTAAGCAAACTTTTAAGCAAAATTTCCAGCTTCTCAAATGTGAATATTGTTTGGCTTTCTTCGCCTTCTATGAAAGTAAACTGAATATATTTGCACTGTTGTCTGTTTTCGGACAAACCAAGACATTTTAAAACATCCCTATGGGCTTAGAGAACTTGTGAAAGATAATTTAATTGAGAAAAAATAAATAAATTACCAGCATCTTCCATTCTTCCATGTTTCAGCTATGAGCCATTATCAGTGATTATTTCTTCTATTCCTACTACTACCTGGCACCCGATGCTGTTCAAGATTTGGAAACGTGCTCGCTGCTACTTTCTACGAAGGTAATTTAATTCCCATTTTCTATTGACCAAATGATCATTGATTGAGGAAATAATGTAGATTAATAGTTGTAGCCCTATAATTAAAAAGAAATGCCTCTAGCATCTCCCACAATCCATTTAAATATAATACAATATTTGCATCCAAATTTAGGTCAGTGATTAGATGGTTTGTCTTTAGAATATACACAAGTATTTCAGTGTCTCAAAGTGTTGGTGCTTCTTCCTACAGCAGCACTAGGGCTTGCTCTTATATTCTCCAGGGGTATTGTGGGTTATTTGGAGCCAGGCATGTAAGAGAAAGTGAGCGAGTGAGCGAGCCTTCGCTTGAAACAAAATACTGAGACCGCAGAGGATGACACACTGATGGGGACAGATGTCTGCTCCAATGTCATTTGCAGATTAATGGAGTTTGGCGATAGATGTGGCAGAGACTCGAGCACGCTCACATGTGTACACGATAATGCCAACTGCGGGCATCAAATCCCTCTTATAAGACCAGACAGGGAGAGCCATCTTAAAATACTGCCAGCTGCAGCAGAGCTTTGGGGTTGCGTCTCCCCACAGGCTGATGAAATGTTTGTGACATTTTGAGTATTGACGATCAAGGCTTTAGAGTCACTCAGTATGGGCTAAGCTACTGGTATTACAACTCCTTCCATCTGATGATCAAGACTACAGACAGTCCCCAGTTTTTGTGCCACTCCTGGGAGACATCTTATTGCAGTCCTCTAACACAGGCTTGCCGCGGTAGTCGGTGTTACCAGTGTTACATAGTGTTCAGGCATACACCGATTACATTACTCGCCCAACGCCCATTTAGTTCATTTTCATCATTGGCGTGTAATCAATATATAGTCGGACGACGGATGCTACAAACTGAAAGTGAAAGTGTCTGCTCTGCACGGAGTCTCAGCACAGAGTAGCAGGAGTCAGATTTCACACACACGGGACGGGAGAGAGAGTTGACAGACAAGAAGATGTGGGATGATTTGGTGTCAAAATGGAAAGCAAAAAGCACCTATTATAGAAATATTTTGGATTTAAACTGAGTGCTATAGGGGAAACATAACGTTAAAGGGATTGTTTGTAACTTCTTACACGTATAAATCATTGTGGGTCAGTGTCATGCGTGCTCGCGTGTGTCTACGCTCGTTCTCGCTCCACCTCTCACGTGCATGCACGCACACTCCACACTGCAGAAGAGTTAGTTTAGCTCTGAGAATATCTAGTGAATGTACAGTGGACGTTTGTGCAGAAATAACTGCTGCAGCTCCTCCAGACCAACAGAGGTTTCCTGTGTCTTGTGAAGTGACGGGGCTCCACAGAGAGAAACGTTATCGTCTCCGACCAAAACTCCGGTGTCTCCCCTGTTCCCTCCGGTCGCGGTCGGGAGGCTGAGGCAGTTAAAGCCAACACTAGGATTAGCATTGATTCATGGAGAGACCTTGGTCTGGTCAGCTAACATTACTGCCAAGCAGCTGAAATATAGAGTGATATTGTGCTTTTAGCTGACGTGTGTCTCCTCACTGTTTTGATCGATGCTCGTTCATGTCTATGTAGAGCGAGCACAAGCGCGAGCAACAGGACGCTGACTTTTGTTGACTTAACGGCCACAGGTGTCGCTGTTAACAAGACATTTCTGATTCTTACATAGAGTCCCTTTAATGAGGCAATCGCCATTCGGAGGATGGAGCAGTCACAGCCGGCGGGAGTACCAGAGGAGTCTTCCGCCCGCTGGTCCCAACGCCAAGAGACATGAGTCAAAAGGCTTAATACAACTACTATGTGTAAAATTGGTGGAGATCCCCCCTAAGCTACTTTCATGTCTCATCTGCTCAATTTAACTCAAACTGTCCGATAAATCAACACACAGCAGTTCAACCTGCAGCTGTGATCCACGTCCAAGCCATCTGGAATTCATTGAAGAGAGACGTCAGCCTTCGGTCGTGAAGTGCAAAGCCACCATGTCAAAGCCACATCATGTTAACATGAAGCCGTCTGAACAGCCAGTGAACAGCTGAATGAGCCGCGTTGCACACAGCTGACTGCCGGTCATACGGAGAAAAATCATCTAAAAAAACTGCAACAGCTGATGCAGCAGCGTACGTTATCCACAGTGAGCTATGGCTGGATGACAGATGGGAGGCAAAGTTTTAAAAAGCCAGATCAAGGATTACAGCATTATCTACTACGTTCATTAATTCACATCTACAGTTAAGGCTGAATGGTGACACATGATGCTCATTTCTGTCTGGTGGACACAGAAACCACTTGGTTGCATTGAAATGCAAATATAGGTAAACCATCAATGACAACCCAAATGTCTAAACTGAGGAAAAGAGCTTGTGTGAAGGCAACACTATACAGTGGATGTTAAATGGAAACCCTCCTATATAATTACTAGTTGTAGGGCCCTTGCTGAGCTAGCATGTCGACCTAAAGTGGCCACAGCAAAGGCAAATGAGGGGTCAGGTCCAGTAAAGGGTATATTTAGTCGGCCGATGGCGAGCTTTTTAAAAACAACACGCCCTTTCTCTGAGTCACGTGGCTCTGGAGGATCTGAAAAACTTCCCTATAAACATACAGGCACAGTGAAGGAACTAGAGGAACAAGGACTGCTGTGTGGTGTTCCCCCGTCCAAGTACCGAATGGGCCTCTGTAGTCTGACATGAAAACATAATCACCAGGCACTTTTTCTTTTAATTAAAAGGAGACAAAAAGTGGAGGAGGTTTTACTATTGACATCTGCATTGGCAAAAACAACAATAAGGGAACTGAAGATTTGAGCACAACCTAGAAAAGCTACTTTATTCGGGCTGTGTATTGGCAAGAATCTGGTGATATATTGCGATTTTGTTTTTTAGGAAAACGTATGTAATTGCAAGACTGTCTGGGACCCCAGTATGAAGAAATAATCAAATACACCATTTTAGTATAGGTGAAAATAACACATTTGTACTGCATGCAAAAATCTACTTTTTTGTTCAAAACTGCATGAGATTATCATAAAGTGTCGTGGGTACCCATAGGACCCATTTTCATTGACATACATTGAGGTCAGAGGTCAAGGGACCCCCTCGAAAATGGCCATGCCAAAATTTAGC
The DNA here is from genome assembly GCA_916701655.1 of Sebastiscus albofasciatus. Taxonomy (NCBI): domain Eukaryota; kingdom Metazoa; phylum Chordata; class Actinopteri; order Perciformes; family Sebastidae; genus Sebastiscus; species Sebastiscus albofasciatus. Next base: position 11,676 of record CAKAOI010052501.1, read on the forward strand.
GTAACATTGTAGCGTTACTTAGCCGTTTTCGCAAATATGACATACAAATATGACATGGTTGGTACCAGGGATGTTAATAATTAACCGTTTAACCGTTAACCGACATTAAGAATTGTAACTGACTAACGCTATCGGTTCAACAGTTAAAAGAAAAACACAATATCGCGATACTCATTTGTATTGATATTTTCTTATACCCCTACTACTTACTATACGTCTACAAAATCGCCTTTTATGTCGCCATCTTCATACAAACAGACTCCTGCAGACAATATTACCAATAAAGCACAAATCTTAGTAAATGGATAAAAAAGAAGATGATATTTCCTGGACGAAGACAACTGCCAACTTCCAAAACTAAGCTGGAGAAGAGCACATAGTGCAGTGATACTGTCACTTATATTGGGGGTGAATAATACTGGTACATTAAATAGCCTGGGGTCACATGGAAGCCACAGCTCCCAGTAAAGTCATAAACCTTTCACTTGATGTCGTTTCCTTGAGGCTACTGTGATGCCAGCCCGGCCTTGGGGCGTATAACGTGGGACTATTTTAGGAAGTTGCGAAAGCCCAGCTGAAGGTCTTGTGGTCCCCAGCTGAAGGCCTCGCGGTCCTGAGTTGGTGAATGGTAGTCGCATTGGTGGTAGGTTTTTTTATAAACAGCAATAACCAAGGGCAGGTGACTTCAGCTCCCAGAGCGGAATAAATCTCTAGATCTGGGTTTTCAATCAACTGACGTGGAGTATAAATATCTTGAATTTAGTTACATTGCAAACATTTTACTGAGTTTTGGTGCACTGGTGAAGGAATACCATGAGATAAATAAAGAAACCGTCTTTCAAATGACAGTTACTAGGTTTTCCCACCAGTCATGGGACATTTGAAGGGGCTGTAAACTTCACTAAAAAGCCCTGCTATATTTTCCTCCTCTTCTTTCTGCTTTTAAAACAGGAGGACTCCTTTCTCCTCTGCTTTTCTCTCTGCAGGCACTGATTTCATGGTGGTAATTTTGGCCCGGCAGAGACAAAAACCTCCTTTGGAGTGCTGTGTGAAAACTCGCCCCATCACCCACAGGCTGCCACAACACTACCAGTGTGTCCTCCTGAACTTGGCATACCAAGGAGATAAAACACTAATTTCACCGTTTCCTTCACAGCACAGAGAGGCGTGAACGACACAAAGCCGAGCCTGAGACTTTAAAACACTGTTTTTCTTGTGATTTAGTGAGATGATGATGATTTAGGGCCACACTTCTGTTCTTGTGGTAATGAAAATAATTGAAATAATTTATGTAAATTAGTACATTTAAAACCCAAGCAGCTGAGTAAGCAAAATAGCTTGAAAAAATATCAATTAATCATAAAAATGATTGAAGAAAAAAATGCCTAGGCAGCGCTCATGAAAGTATTGATCCCTGGGAGAAGTGTTGGCGTCAGCCGACACTTCGCTAAGCCCCTCCTTCCTTAGTTACTGTTGCTACGCATGTCGTGTCAATTCTAGCACGGCACATTATGCAGTTTACAACCCAAGACTCAAAGTAATTTTTGAAGCAACAGGTCATTGATTTCACTCAGAAGTAAATAAAAGCAGGCTCTTTATTTCTAGCTGATGAAATGATGTCGTAGTAGCTGCAACTTTGTGTTGCTTATGATAATGTGAGCTGCAAAGATACTACAGTCTTGGAAAAGGGAGGAGCGAACGGAGGGGTACTCAGTTGGTTGCATCTGCAACCTCACCACTAGATGCCGCCAAATCCTACACACTTTACCTTTAAATTATGCCTTATTTTTAATATTTTCAAACAATAAGTTTCAATAATAAGAAAAGGGTTTGAGGGTGGGGATTAACCAACATCTACTTTTTAGGAAACCTTATTCAGTTGCTGGGATGTAAACTTCTCCAAACTGAATAAAGAGTTGTAAGTAACATTAGGAACTGGTTGGCCAGAAATGCTGACATTATAGGTAAACACATTGTTTAATCCATTACACTTCTGCTCTGGTTGGTCTCAGTTTTGAAAAAGCAATAAAAAAAGAAATCACTGTAGAAACTCTTGAGTTTAGAGCCCTGTTCATACTGCTTCAGTATTTGGACAAAATCAAAGCTTGACTGGCCTCCTGTGCCTAGTTACGGTTGCTAAGCTATGATTGGACAATCACTGTTTGGAGTTAGTGGTCTAGTGAACGGTCCAAAAGTCCCCCGGTCACCATGTACTGTATGTCACTATGAACATCATCGGATATAAATAAGACCTTCGGCTGGCTTCAAAGCAGATAGACAACAAAGAGGATCACAACTTAAAGAGGGAAAAGGAAAACCAAATCACACGGTGAGGGGCCAATGATTGGTAAAAAAAAGGAAAATTGCAAACGTTTTTCTCCACAAGCATCAAAGCCAAGCGGAATCAAACAAAAAGGTGGATTGCCCAGGTGTGGTCATGCAGGGGGGATAAAACAGGAGCAAAGCCCTGAGGCGGTTTACAGAGGGTATAGGGGAGGGGGTTGGAGAAGCATGCAGCATTCGTGTTGAAGCATGCGGACCCGAGAGCAGCTCAGTGTCGGTCTGCACAGCACAAAGGAGGGAGGGAGGGAGAGGAGTAGAGTTTCTGACCTGTGGCTCCTTACAAGATGCGACGCTCTTCCTCTGGAGAGAATTATAAAATCCTCAAGCTAGGGAGGGGGGGGAGAAGACAGAAACATCAGACAAGACAGTAATGTAGAGAGGGAGGAAGCAGTTTGTGTGGTTAGTTGTCTAGACCATGGTTAGACAGATATAATGATGATGCAATGAAAACACATGTTGCTCAATAAAACATATAGGAATATCATCCATTTGTCCATCCAACACGCACACACACACACACACACACACACACACACACACTCATAGCTCATTCTGGGAAGGACAAAACAATTATATAGTGACTTAAATATCCACCGAGCACTAAGCCGGTGATATCATATGATGTCTGTCAGGATACTGTGCTAACTTTTTATAACCAAGGACACATGAATGGTGAGCAGCCAAATGATAAACATTATCTTGTGCTAATACCATCAGAGGAACTTGAGGCCTGTGGCTGCTATATTCATTTCCTCTTCCCCTACAGAGGGACTGACCGTCCGCTGCTTTTTTCCAGTCTGTCTGAGATTTGTATGTACAAATGTGAAGGCTGTGGGCAGCCATGTCCGTGGATCAACCAGATGTAAATACAGTGAAAGCACCAACCCTTGAATCTGCTCTATGTGGGTTAATCCCATTGAGAGGTCAGCTATGGCCAAGCCTTAAATCTGCACAACTTTTACTCGGAGAACGAGTTGCACAATTCATACGATTAGCAGTTTGATGGTGGAATGCAGAAGAACGTTGTATTGTGAATTGGTGAATATAAAGTTCAACTTTTATAAATTGTTTTCCACTTTCATCAAGTGAGTTTTAATTGTTTTAATACTTTTCTCTTTTCCATTGCCGGTGGGATCAAACCACTTGTTCATTAAGAACATTCTACCTTAAAACTATTTCTCTGAGGTCTACATCTAAAATCCTTTACGCACTGGGGGTGTTTTTTTTTGTGCCATTAATTCTCACATATTCTAACTTTTTATCATGAGTACTTTCACACAGTAGGCAAATATTATGCAGCCAAAAAAGCGATGTGATTTGGTTTATTTTCTGAGTTTTCACACTGCGAATAAAAGGCAACAACCAATCACGTTGTGCGGAACCGGTTATGTTGCGCTTATATTTATGAAACAACAACAATATGGAGGCTCCGTTGTCCGAATCAGGACGGCAGACTTTTACTGCTTTCGATCTTGACAAAGGCAGCGCAGACCAGATCCACTCCTTCCGTTCTTACCTTTCACAATAAAAGCCCTAGACATACAATATTCGCAGGTGAGTATTTTGCATTTTCGTGTTGTTTATTTGTCACGCCCCGGGTGTTTAAAGGCCGTAACAATTGTTTTCATGACCGAATAATCTGCAGATTATTTTCACAGTTAATCAAATCATCGTTTTGTGTACAAACGGTCAGAACAACAGTCCTGAACTCAACTCATCCTCACATTTGAGAAGCGAGAACAAATGTTTGACATTTTTGTTTGAATATGTAAAGGTTTAGTCTAAGTCCTCCAATGAACAAATCCATCTGTGGAGCTCCAACGGTACCTACAAATAGGCAAACAGTTCTGAAAATAAGTGATGATTAACTTCCTGTTGATCGACTAATCTTGACTGGATGATGGCACTAGATGTCACCAAAGTTGTTACGATTAATCCAGAGGGGAGACATGAATCTGTGTACCAATTAGAGTTGAGACATTTCTCCCAAAACCACAAATGTTAACCTCACGGTGGCGCTAGAGGGAAAGTCAGGGGATCGAGAAAGTCATTCAGATTTACTGTCTGAGAACCGTAAATGTCTGTACCACATGCTGTGCCTATCCACATAGTAGATGTTGAGATATTTCACTGGATAAGTGAAAAATTGTATCTGTTGGCTGCGCTACATGACATGTCAGGGGTCACCACATCCAACTGTCTGACTGCCTGATATTGCCACCATTGGAGCCTCACGACTAGCATGGATAAAAACATCCTTAGGTAGAGTTTAACACATTTAAACTCCGCTAATCCGCTTCATCAGGACGAAAACGGTCACCAAAATGGTTTTAACTTCAACCACATCGCTCACAAAAAGAAGCTGATTGAGAAAATAAGTTTTTGGGGGCCTTTAACATTTTGTACAGCGTCAGCAGCGAGAGAGAGAGCTGTGCATCACTAATGAATCACGACGAGAACAGAGACTTTGGGGAATAATCTGCCTCAGCAGCAACAGAACGGTCAGCTGGAAAATTCTTTAGCTTTTTTCTTTTCAGTGCATTAAAAAAACAAAACAGGATTTGATAAGTCAAAGGGAGGGAAAGTAGAAATCTTCTTATTGCCATCGTGACAGATGGTTGGACCTCCATTCACAAGTCTGTTCCCTTAGACTGCTTCCCTGAGCAAAGTGAAAACCTTTACAACAAGCCTGAATACATTCTCCCTGCACAAGTACACAAGCTTTATTCCCACAGTCCACTGCAATCCAAGTGGGTTTGAGTGACTAAAAGTTCATAGTTTACAGGACTTTCTACTGGTACTTCAACAGGGAATCAATCTCTACATCCCAAAAAAGAAAACTTTAATTTATCTTTAAATAAATAAAAAATAACAAAAATCAGTAAAAAGAACAGACTAAAGCTGTCACAATAGAAACTGTCAAAAAAAGGGAGACAAATCTTCCAGACAACTGAATTCAGGTCACCCAAATATCCAGATTCATTAGCATTTGCATGGTGGGGTAAGCTACTGTAATGCAGCCCCCCCCCCCACACCGTGGCTGCTCTACTGTATAAAAGAATAATCAGATTATGTTAAGCAGAGATGATACACACCAGACTACAAGCATCATCTTTAGACACGACTATAACGTTTATTCAACTGTAACCACGGTATCCTGTAATGAGTTGGTTGCGGTGGAGAATATTTATCCATATTAGGAGTACATTTCTGTCATGAAATATTGATTTTAGCTGACCCTAAGTAATAGCATATTACTTCAGATCAGTTTCATGGTTACTATCAGTTTCCCCAACACCACAGAGAGGATGGTTGGTTATTCCTGTAGATCAAGGTCAAGAGCTACGCTTGATAGTTGCAGTGTGTAGCCACTTTAGGACAGTGCGGTCCTTCAATATGCACAATGTATCACCCCGTTTTTCCATCTTCCTCCAGACTTTCCCATTCTCCCGTCACTTCCTCACTCAACAACACACACAAAGAAAAGAAAAACACGTATGCAAGCGAACACAAACACACGACGCAGCCCTCCTCCGACAGCATCAATGGACCGCTGGGAGAAGATGACAGTTGCGAAAGATTGATGATCCGCGGGCCAAAGGGCGCATCCCCCTCGACATCCTTCGGAAGCACTTTGACTCGGTTTCCCTCGTCTCCCACAAAACCCAGTGACAGCTGATACAGACTTTTTACTATGCACCCACGAATCCCAGTGACACCAGTGACACCACGCCTTCACGTCTCAATTCGGGACGTCCTGAGTGGGTGTCGAGCCTGTCTGTGCCCCCCCCCCCAAAGCCACGCCCTTGGTGACACAGTGGTCTGGAGAGGGCACAGAGAGGAAGTGGAGATGTCATGGGTCTGGGTTTTTTTTTTAATTGATGAGTGGATTTGAATGAGGACTGGGCAAAGCTGGCCTTTTGAAGACTCTTCAAGCCAGAACGAATTTATGAGTAGGCCTACTTCAGAAACGCAGCCTCCGGTAAACATACTGACAGGATGGGCTATTGAGCTCACGCCACCGTGACACCTGATTTTACCCCCGAGCTGATAAAAGGTCCCAGCTCGAGCACTCGTCTGACTAGCACAACTCCATTTCTCTTATTCTCTAACTAGATTAAGTTACTTGCCCAGCGCCCCCACCATTGTTTTGCTTTTTTTTTATAGGAATAAAACCAATTTAGTTCATTTTCGCAAATCAGCGGCGTGTTATCAATACATTGTCGGACGCTACAAACTGAAAGCAAAAGTGTACAGAGACTCAGCACAGTCATATTTCACACAACGGACGAGAGAGAGTTGACGGACAAGACGATGGCGGAGGATTTAGTGTCAAAAGCTAGGGCTGTCAATCGATTCAAATAGTTTATCGCAATTAGTCGCAAATTGATTGCACATTTTTTATCTGTTCAAAATGTACCTTCAAGGGAGATTTATCAAGTATTTAATACTCTTATCAAGATGTGAGAGGGCAAATATGCTGCTTTATGCAAATGTATGTATGGGAAATAAATTAACAACACAGAACAATGACAGATATTGTCCAGAAAGATGGACCGGAGAAGCCAGACACACAGCCATCCAACATTGAAGATTAAAGTAAGCACTCTAAAGACGTATCCGGGGAAAACACCGGAAATAGACAAGTCGCCATTACTGCAGTGGCATGTTTTGTGTTTCTACTAGAACATGTTTACATGCTGTAATGTTAAAAAAAAACTTTATTTTCCTCATACAGTCTGCCTGAATATGCCTGTATTTACCCTCTGTCTGAAACGCTCTGTTTTAGTGCATTCGACGGAATTGCGACGAAATTGCAACAGAATTGCGTTGTTAGGCAACAGCTTGGGTCCATTTGTACTTCCTGTCAACTGATGACATTCACAAACACTGCAACTAGGAATAAACTGGGACACATTTAGAATGTTTACATTTAAAACTGTGTAAAGGGTCTAAATATTGTATATTTGTGACATCACAAATGGACAGAAATCCTGACAGCTTGTTTCAAATGCAGAGTTTCTGAATACAGGCTGTGTGTATTTCCCTGTGGAATGAGCGCTTCGATACTTTCACAGTATTTATATAGGACATAAGTCTGCTTTATAATAAAAAAAACACGAAAATCTAATTTTTTTTTATAATATGGGACCTTTAACCGACTCTCAGTTGAATGCATCGTAGTTGTTCGTAGTGACCGCAGCTGTTGAAAACATGAACAGAACATGTAGGTGTCCTCGTAAAAGCCTTCAATTTCGCTTTAAATACATACTCATCTGTGTTTATTATAAAAGCAGACCATTTATGTAAGTTACTACGAGCAACCACACACACTTTTGGCTGAAAGTCACCAGTTAACACGGTTAGCAGACACACAGTCACTACGACCTGCAATATTGCCGGCGCTGCTAGATCGCACTAAGCGGTCACCAGATTCGTCTATATTGAGCGTCATCTTTTCTTGTTAAATGTCTTGTGTAATCAGTAACACCGGTGTTGTCACAAGTTTATTAACTTGTGGGAATATTTCCTCACCGTGCCATCTCTACCGTCAAGGGTGCAACTTCTGACCAAACTGGGGTTGTCTAGCAGGTTTCTAACTAGAACACATGTTGCAGCTTTGTGTGAGTGACGCTTAGAAGGCTCTTAACCGGCTTCAGATGGTGGTTTTGGATCCTTGCTCCCCTGAGACTGACATAGATACACACACGTGTGGGGCATTAACTGATACACAAAGCAAACAGATACAGTAAACTGGGAAAAAAGGCCTCTCATCTCCAGTAAACCTCCCCCCCTCCACCACCACCACCACAAACACACACACACACACACACACACACACTCTCTCATCTGTGCAGCCAGCCTTACTGTCCATCTATAAACATCCCAAGTCTCTGACAGGGCTGTCAGCGTGCACCACCACAGGTGGGGGAGGGAAGGAAAATGAGAGGGACAGAGGAAGAGAGAGAGAGAGTTTGCTATGAGAGAGGATATTCGAGCGTGCAAATTCATAGAGTGGTTGAAGAGAGGAGGACAAAGAGAAGATCGAGGAGAAATGAGTAGGAGGAGGATTCTCCTTATGGAAAAAACAGAATGGAAGCGTTGCATAAAGAAACATGAGTATGGTTGGAGGGCTTGAAGAACAACACATTTTCCATTTTGCTTCTGTTTTTTGTGTTTTTCCCCCAAAGGACGGAGGCACCCAGTTGGAGCTACAATCCACAGCTTACATGTAGAAATGTGTTTTACACTAAATAACATGTTTGTTTTTTTACATGTTTTCACATGAAGACATTCTCTCTGTGCACTGGGGGCATTATCTTTCTGTCCTACTTTCATACATGATGCAATACAGGGAACCCTGCTGCAAATCAGTTTGAAAGAAGAAAAGAAAAAAACAGTGAAATTCCAGTTCATTCAAATCCTGGATGGAGGGTGCATGGACTCTGTACTTTCGCACATAAGCGCACACACACACACACACACACACACACACACACACACACACACACACACACACACACACACACAGAGCAGTGTGTTGAAGAGGATTAACGCAGGGCTTGAATTTCAACAGAAAGAATCCCTGTCTACAAGCGCTACGGAGCAAATCTGGCTTTAGAAACGTTCCTCATCCCAGAGCATCCTGGTACAATAAGAGGCCCGACTTAAAATCCTGCAAATTGAAACATGTTCATTTATTAGGATGCAGGGGCACATTTGCAGCTGGAAAATCAGCTCCTGAATCAAAACAGGCTGTTCTCATACACCGTTTGCAGCTATACCTACAAAAAGTAATGTACTGTAATTCGTATATATGTCCCAGGAAGTCAGTTTGTATGTAATTCATGTAATTACGAACCAGGAAGTATAAAGAGTGACAAGCACCGCATTGGGAGGAGGTCGGGGTGGATGGTTGAGTCAAAAAACACCGGACTTTTCACCCAGGAGACCGGTGTTCGTACCGCGCGTGAAACCGAGGTCAACGTTGATTTATTTGTCACGCAACTTCCGTACTTCAGTTACGCCACTTCTGGAGTTATTTTAACCCAAACCACGATGTTTTCCTACCGTAAGACTGCAACTAACAGCCCGGGCTTTGATTTGCTTCAATCACTGAACTCAAACTGGGGTATGTTTGGGACAGGCGTCTATATGGGACGGGCCTATAATTCCTTTCGCACAAAATTCATGCCCAGCAAAGATGGGAAATACTACCAAATTGATTGTTTAAACCAGTATAAATATTAATGGTTTAAAAATTAGGCTATTGAATAACATATGAATTATGAATCATTCATTTGATCTAGCTCCGAGACCGTTAAAAACGCTCGTTTTACGGCACCGGCACACCGACACAACACCTCTCTTTATCCTGTTTAAACCCAGCTAGCTGCCCGTCAGCGACAACCGGCCCGCATAAAAAGGAAAAGGGGTGAAAACTGAACGGAGAAAGGTGGGGAGACCTTTATTTTGTTGTGGAATTTACATGATAATATTCACAATTTGCATTAATTTAATGAAAATAACATTTTGATTCTTTTGATTGGTGAACCCTTACGGACAAAAGGAATAATTGAGGAATGGAGACATTCTTGTTTACCGCTGTAACAAATAGTTTAAAGCTTAGAAGCTTAATAACGACGACATTCTAATTATTATAAATAACTTAGAGAAACATTGCATGCCTTCTATTTCACACATGAGCGATGCAGCGCTCAGCGTCTGACTGTAATTGTCTCAGTCTTCAGTCCAAAACATCAACATTTAACCATTTTTAACCGATCTAACAATGTGTAACATTGACAAAAAAAACATAGTGACAAAAGTTGTGTTTATTTGTCAAAACGTAGCCACACCCGGCGAGTAAAAGAGACTCAGCGTCTAAATGGGGCTCGGCTTTTAATCAAAGTTTTACGGTAAGTGGTTTTGTTGCCTAAACCTTACGAAGTTGTTTCCTGTGAAGACGGAAGTTTATTTTGAAAAGACTGTGTGCATGTAATGAGCTGAAAATAACACGTGTTGCAAAAATGAGGAACAACTTTTCGCAGGATATCGTACGAACCGTTGTATGAGGATACGTTGATCAAAAGCAACGTCTGCATGGAAAACACAGATGCAAAACTCTTGCTAAACAAATGTGGAGACTTCAGGGTCCGTATGCACTTTAGGGGGAAAATGTCAGAAAATTGTGAATGCAAAGAATTCCACTTGTTCGAGATGTGTCTGCAGGCTGGCGTGTATCTGGGAATACCGACTGGAATGCACATATCTGCAGGAATGTCCACTGATATCCCGCTATGTGTAAATGTTTGCTTGTGAGTGAGCTTTAGAAAAAAAGGGAGTGTGTGTGTGTGTGTGTGTGTTAGAGAGAAAATAAGTAGCCGTCTTCTTCTGCCTTTGTATGAATCTTAAGTAGTCCCATGTCGAGGGAGGCTTTGTCCGCCGTCACCGTCGGGGGGCACGTCCTCCAACTTTTCCCCTCACTTCCTTTTGGTGCAACATTTATCATTCTCCCCCCCGACGAACAATCATCCTACAACATGGACTAGCATCTAGCGCACAATAAACTACCACCCCCCAACCCCCCTTCTTTCGCCCTGTTTCTGGTTGCCGGGATACCTTTCATCCAGCGGGACAGCTTGTCAACAACATCATCACTTACTTAGAAACTCCCAACCTTCACTTTGACTTGCTTTGGTCCAGCAGAACCTCATTAAAAAAAATACTGCTGCATCTTGTTTTTCAAAATAAAGCTTCTTTTTTTTTGCCTTTTATGTTGCATCCAAAACACTTAAATAAAACCTCTAAGTCTGGCTCTGGGATGCATCCTTAAAAGAACAGCTGAAGTGGTACAACCTTCTAATTTGCAAGAGAAATTCCCCCTCGGGGCAAATATAGCATTATCCGGCTCTGCTAACCATCTAAGATTCACAATATTTTATCCTGGCATTATATTGTGCTGGTGTTAGGGAGCTACCCTGAGGCCTGTTTCATAGAAAGACTGAGTCACTCGCCACATCTCCCCCCTTCTTTCTCTCTCTCAAAGGGTAAACAGGTGCATTAGTAAGAAGTGCTGGAGGTTGATTAAGTGCATACAAACAGCGATTCACATTCATTTCATCTAACAACACTACATGCACATAACCCTGCTACTTCCTCTTCACTGAGTCCGGCACAAGCATACATTATCTCCACAGTTCATCAAAGTATTCTGAAAACAACCTGTTTCTTTCTGTTTCGTTGCCGGCCAAACCTTTTTCTTTTTTAACTGCCCTTTCATTTTCTGTAACTCAAGCACATAATAGGGCCCGGCCTTGTTTGGCCTTTTGCGCCTATCCCTTTCAGCTGACCGGTCTGCACCACTTATTCCGCTTATTATGAACGCTGACAGCAGATTATTTTGCTTACTGCACCTGAATTCTCCGTCCTCTATGTAGATCGAATCCAACAAACATGGGGACCGAGAGAGACAAAAGGCAAAGTTGACAAAAGAGACAAAAAGAGATAGGGAGTCCGAAATGAAAAAAGGGGGAAGAAGGAACCACGAAAAAGAAAAAAAAGGTGGAGAAGAGGTAGAACTGCAAAGGCTCAAAAACCCTTTAAATGACTGTGTTTTGTCAGGGAAATAAAGAGCAGCTAACAGCGGCAGCAGCAACATACCAGCACAGTGAACGAGAATGCAAATCAGCCCTGATGCAAATGTCATACGTCTTCAGGGGAGAAACAGACTGTCTTTATACCAACCACCACCCCCCCAACACAACACACTTCTCTCTGTGCTACCAGAACCCCCGATTCTCCTCCACGGCTGCACTGAAACACAAAAACACTTCCAGGAGACAACCTTGTGCAGAGCGAGAGGAGTGTAATCACAAGAGGCAACATCATCTTCTTACTTCACACCACACAAAGGGACACAGAGAGAGTACAGTGGGCTCTTTCTTCACACAAATGCAACACAAACACACTTTTTAAAAAAGATAAAACACTTACTTGTCGGTCATGGCGTCGGCGAGCGAATACTGATTCATTAAAACTCCTTCTCACTTGTCTTCACACGGTTGGAAATGGGTTGAAGAGGGAGAGGCCCAGAGCAAACGTCACAAGACCAGTCTGCAAGAGAGAATCACAATCTGAATGAGAAATACTTATTGATCCCCAGGGGGAAATTAGGACGTCACAGTTGCTCTTACATAAAAGCATAAAGAAATATAAGAAAAATAGAAATAAAGGAGTAGGTAACATGTAAATGATGTACAATTAATAACAATATAGGTAGAGAAATATAAACAAATAATGAAAATAAGAAATGAGAAATATAAGAAATATGTGAAAATGTGCATCAAACTGCATACAACATATAACTACTGTGTAAATAAGTAAATACAAAATGCTGAGAAGTGGGATAAGTGTTAAAAAATAAAAAAGCAAGAATAAGAGAGGGGAAAAGCAACACGAGAGTAAATCATTCATTCACACCTTCAGTAGGTAGACGAGATAATATCAATAACTTGTGGAAAATACTTTAACTTTATAGTTGCACAACTAACAAACTATTATCATTATCAATTAAGTGTCTAGAAAATGTCAGAAAGTAGAGAAATATGCCACACGTCACAACTAAAGGCCATGTATTCAAACAGCTTGTTTTATTCAACCGACAGTCTAAAACGACAAAAAAACCATCAGATCCCCTCATGTGAGAAGCAGGACCAGGCGATTAGGCCTGCAACTAACATCATTTTCATCGGTGTTTGGTCTACAAAATGTAAAAACAAATGGTGAAAAATGTGGATCAGTGTTTCCCATAAAGCCCAAGATGACGTCTTCAAATGTCTTGTTTTATCCACAACTCAAAGATAATCAGTTTACTGTCATTGAGGAAAATTTTGACTATAATAAAAAAATGACTGAATCCGATTATCGAAATAGTTGGCGATTAATTTAATAATTGACAACTGATCGATTAAGCGTTGTAGCTCTACAGCAGATAGAAAAGATAATATCAATAACACATGGAAATGGCTTTAGCTTTATAGGTACATCATGTAATGCTGCAACTATTTTCATTATCTTGTTTTGTTTATATAATGTGGATATAAAGTGACATATTAATTGATGTTTCTTATATAATACAACAAAACGTTAAAATCTCTTAAGCTCATGTAAACCACAGACCTTATTTAAGGCATCCAACTAAAGCACTCTATTTGCCCCTTATTAGTAAAAGTGTTTCTAAATGGCAATTTAGTTCTAATTTGAAGTATTTATTTTTATCATGAATTATGTACATTATTTTGTTCCATATGTATGGTAGGTCAAATAGCTAGATGATTCAAGGCTCTCTGATGAGAAACAAATAGTTTATAAAACAATCCGATCACTTCTACTGTGACGGCTACTGCAGGTCTGTCAGAAACAAAAAGAAACCCCCTGAGCAGGAGCAGCCAGCGTCCAGGCTACAGGACTACAGCTAACTTTGCAGACACGCTTCACTTACTCACAATTAGCCTTAGCAAGGCCCCGATTCTCTTCAACTTTCTGGGGGATACTGTTACCATGGTTACCAAGGCAGCAGACCAGCCAGCTAAGCTAGCATAAATAGAGTGCACCCAGAAATCCTCCAGACAGTATTGAATCCAATCGCTGATGAAGAATGCGTTGTGTGACTGAAGAGCAATGATGTTTTGGAGCTTTTTGACATCAAAGCCTGCATAATCCATAAATCATCACTAATAAAAAGATTATACAAGAGGGTGTAACAAATGCCATCATTTAAGAAGAAATCTATTACCACACCTCTGCTAATAGATTCATATTTGGGAATGCACATAAATCAGCAGCTGTTCTCTGCCAGCATTCCGATTTTGCAATTTTAATGAGGCGATGAGACGAGGCACATCCTGTGACCTGCGAGCTCCAAAAACCTGGCATTAGCTCTTCAGCTTATCTGCCTTTAAAAAGATTACGATAGCAGTGCATTAGATTCATAGATTAGATCCGGTTTTGCTGTCATAACACAGATTGTGACCTGCCAGAGTGGGATTTACGTTCCGTAAGCAGATAAAGGTTAGAGATACCAATTCACAGTCAATAATAGACTCCACGCAGAAAAGGAAAGCTTTTAAATCCTGTTTTACCGCAGAAATATGATTTCAGTTAATAATCCAACACTGATTAACCAAAGAGGACTTAATGGTTTTATCACTGTCAGCTACAACTGCAGGGAGACAGAAGAGTTGAGGGTAAACCCCAGCCAATCCCATCAGCCCCCAAACCCAGACAGACAGCCATCAGCCCCAGAGGCAGCCAGCGGCGGTCCGTCTGTGTGGGGATCTCGGCTCCAGACGTGACTCCTTTTCCCCGCTTTCCTTTCACCTTTTCCCACACCTCTGACCTCTGCACATTGTGTCTGCAAGACCTCTCTCTTTTCTACTTACCTGTCAAGTCTGTCTCTCTTTTATAACTGTCTAATGGAAGCTCATTGAACTTGTGTCTGTCTTCAGTGCAGAAACGGGCATGAGCTGTATACGCCCCAAGTCATCTCCGGTAATCAATTCAATTCCTTTTCCTCTGGTCTCTCAGCCACTGTGTTTATGGGGAATATTTTTATAAGAGGAAAGACTCCAACATAGGGCTGGCTGGGTCGATATGGTTTATAAATAATATCTCAATATTTTTAGGCTGTATCACGATATACAAAATGTATCTCGATATTATCAGATTTTCTCTAAAATAACACAACTGTTTGATTTAACCTGTTGATGCATACGATCATACCAGTGTGATCATTCTAGTTAACTAATCTGAACACTCTGAAGTGGTGTACTGCTCTATTCTTATTAAGTCCCACTAATTATTCACACAATTGAAATTCAATTTTTCTCTGAAATACAGTTTTCAGGTGGTAGCTGGTAGTTTTTTTTATTATCATTTATTTGATTTATTATTTAATACTAGGGCTGTCAAAGCTAATGCGATAATAATGCGTTAACGCAAAGTTGTCTTAAAGCTGCTAATTTCTTTAATGCATTAACGCAACTTGCTATGTCACACTAACTTGTTGCATAATAACGCTCCAAACTTGTGCTAAATTTTGGTGAGGAAAGAACTGGCATGGGGGTCCCCTGACCTCTGATCTGTGAGTCTCATACCAGCAGCTTAAAACAAAAAATTAGGTCAATTCATATTTGTACTCCATGTTGGTGATATAGTCATTTACTACATCCCACATAGAACAAGCCGCAATACGTCGAGCATATTCGATATATCGCCCACCCCTACGCCGACATCGCGGTTACCTTCGGAGAAATGTGACTGAACTGGGTTGAGAGTGCAGCTGCCAAATTTTGTCTAATTCTATTACTCTTTGTTGAGTTAAAAAATTGGCTCCATCAGAATGTTATGTATTAAATGTCACAGCATTTCTCTCGAGAAGCACAATAAGTTTCTTAGATTTCCTTACACTACTGAATTGTTGAAATATGCAACAGTCCATGCTTTTGCACAATGTGGCAATCCACTGAAAAATGCCCCATGCTCGCCCATGCATGCTGTTGTGATGATGTATGTGGTGTTTTCCTGCAAAAGCCGGGAGTTCCTTACCCAGAGCCCAAAATTAAACTCCCGCCTTCTCACGCAAACAATGATACAGTGGCCTGGATGCTGGCGTTCAACACAATAGTGGATGCGGGAGAACAATAAAGAACAGTCAAGAAATCTGCAGCTGGTGGTTTACAAAAAGGTCACGTGATTGACAACGAATGGAGGGTTTCCACCAGTGCATGGCTGAGATAGAGATGTACTCAGAGCCACGTGTTAGCTATCTGTGATCTACCTGAGCCCGACACTCACAAACAATTAAATCAAGTCTCTCTTTCCAAGTGTTTCAATGCCCAGTTAAAGAGAACAACTTGTGGCATGGTAAAGGAAAATCTGAAATGTCCAAGCTGGGAGAGCAACGCCAGTCCTTCCCCTCCTGGAGGAGATTTATGAACTCCTGACAGCAGCCAGCCAGGGGAACACAAACTGTTTTCCACATCTGAAGCTGGGCAGACTCTGCGATTTTTGTTCATTTCAATCAGCCTTTCTGCACAGCCAGAACCTGCGACTTTTATGCTCAAAAATCTGCCACGACTTGGCTGACGTAAGCACAGAATTCCTGGTTGGTTATGTCTACTGACAATTGCAATAAAGTTTATTAAAACAAGATGGCTGCATCCTCAATGTTGACAAAAAGAGAGAAAAAGGCAGTGATACTTTGTGCAATTCTATTCTAGAAAAAAAAAGGACAAATGTGGAGCCACAGATGTCTGGAAGATGCAGACAATATTGTCTAAATTCAGTTTAATATCACAGCAGTCTCAGCCACGATATGTAAAATGCTACTCCGGTAATATTAAAACCAGCTCACCTGCAGTTTGGAGCAGATTATTTGACAGCAGCCATGAGGGAAATCGGACCGAGGAACTGCTCAAATTGAAAGACCAGAATTTCGTTCATGCCAGAAATCCATCTGATCGTTAATCAGGCGTTGTGTTCCTCCGACTTCACGCCAAACGACAACCAATCTGGCAGAAATTCAGCCCTTTTTAAAAATTAGTCATTCAGGCCGAATCCATACAGTGTCTGCCCGGCTTTACTGGAAACAAAACAGTACACAACGATGACAATACTACCCCTTTTCTCTTCTTTAAACATTTCAAATCTTAGCTCATAAAAGTAAAGCAAAAAGCGGCTTATCTAAGAGAAATGCGTGGGGATTTATTTCCTCAAGCACAGTGCCACTCACAGCATCATGAAAAACATGCCATCCACCACAACACTGAATTATTTACCTCCCAATTGCGATTTGGGTAAAAATAGCATGTGCGCTGCTGTCCTGGAGACTCTCTCCACTGCACATAGTGAGCATAAAAACATATCTGGTTGCTATGGCAGAGGAACAAGGTGTTGACATCGTTGAGACGCCAGCAGTCAACACACTCGCAGCAGTGGCGTCCACATTGATGTGAATCTTACCATAATCTGAGAGGGAAGATCCTGCAGGTTGAGACAGAAGAAGAAGAAGAATGCTGAAAGAGAGGCTCTGCAGTCACACTGTTATTACTGGGGAAAGTCAGCGATGGTTTTCATGACAGATGAAAAATAGAATACGGTCATCCAGCACGAGTCTGTCACCTCCTCCCTCTCTGCTCCCCCGGTCATGCTCCTTCTCTCTTACCCTCCTCCGGTCTCCCCCTGCCTCTCTCTCTCTCTATCTTGCACGATAAACACTGCAACGGGTGGAGAGATAGTGCTCGCGTTAAAGGGCTGTTTCACTTTAACGCATGCCAGTGGCAGACTGTCTCTGTCTGAGTGTGTAACAAAAACACCCAGGTTTTCCTGTCCCCTGTCACAGCAAGTCAAACGTTGCTCGCCAGTGGAGAAGCAGAGATCGCGCCTCTGGAAAGCGTCAATGCACACAATTGCTGAGGAGGGGGGAGGGGGATTTTGGGGTGGCGGGTGAGGGAAGGAAAGACGGGGGGGTGGGGCTGAGGTTAGGGTAGTGTGCATCTGCGTCTATTGTTGTGGGGACTATTTTTTGTGAATGGGGACTACAGGTCCAGCTGCTGCGCTCTCTCAGCACTGTATTTAGCCCTGGGTGGTATACACTTAACTGACAGTTTGTTAGGTACACCTAACAATGCAGTCTATTACAGTTTCAACTAGAGCTGCATTGACTAATCCATTAGTTGTCAACTATTAAATGAATCATCAATTATTTTGAGTCATTTTTTTTAAGAAGAAATAGTCAAAATTCTCTGATTCCAGCTCCTTAAATGTGAATATTTTCTGGTTTCTTTACTCCTCTATGACGGTAAACTAAATATCTTTTGAGTTTTGCACAAAAAAAAAAGACATTTGAAGACGTCATCTTGAGCTTTGGGAAACACTGATCAATCACCAATTTCTGACATTTTATAGACCAAACAACTATTTGATTAATTGAGGAAAATTAGGGGTGTAAGAAAATATCGATACACATCAGTATCGCAATTTTATGTTTTGCGATACTGTATCGATTCTCCAAACGCTTTTAATTAAACCTCTTAAAAATACGGCGGCAGGATTGGATCTTTCGGAGGTTGGAGCGGGCTCAGTTCTAAAGCTAGAGTGAAGATACTGGCATATGAAACTAGAAGACCTGAGGAATCCAATGGTACCAACCATGTCAAATTTACGAATGAAAATGGGTTCTATGGGTACCCACGAGTTTCCCCTTTACAGACATGCCCACTTTATGATGAAAATAACCATTAGTTGCCGTGGCTGTTGCATTGGTATTATCTAGCTGTACCTAATGAACTGTCAACACAGGCAAGGATTGTTGATGGTAGGACTTATTTCTCATGCAAACACTAAACAAATCAAACAATAGATAAACGGAAAACTGATTCAAATCTCTCCGTCTGTCACGCAACTTCGTCTCTATGCAAAAACTAGCACCTATAAAACAACTGCTGCTGAAAGTTGCACAGAGACAGGGAGCACCTTGTCCACTGGTCTGTGTCACACACAGTGATATCCTCCTCCACAGCAACAGAATGTACTGTATGTCCAGCTCTCCCCTCTCCATTCCCTTCCAGCTCCCTGCTCTCAGCAGCAACACAACGCCCGGGAACCTTTTCAAAACATCAAGTAAAGCTGTCAGTAGCGCTGCAGCAACGCATCAGTAAGCTTCCTGCACTCTCAGCAAAAAGCTTAGTCATAGCTTTGGGGGTGCAGCATCTTGGGAATCTTCATGAATATACACGACTGCTGTGTTGTGGAAGCTAACACTAGAACTACTTCTGATCATTGAAAAGATTTAAAGGGTGTGGACCGTTCCTCACCTGTATTGTTATCTAACAAAGAAAAACAGGAAACCGAGCTTAACGTCCAGTTTGTCTTCTTTGTATCAGCTGATTTGAAGCAAATCATGAGACAATTTTGCTGAGACATCTCTGGAATGCAGCTACGCATTATGCACGGCCAGAAACACACGGGCGCACACATGAAGCGTCTGCACATGCCCACTGTCTGCTGCTGATATGGAGCCAGATGCTTTGCCAGTAGGAAATTATTCCAGCCTGAGGAGTGTTAGGGGGGTACTAGGGTGTGGCAGCGGAGGTTTGTGTGCATTTCAAAAGGAGGTGGGGGGTTGCCCCAGATGTCTGCTTCATAGAGCCAGCACAGCACACCTCAACCTCATAGACTGGCCCCTGACCTCTGCCCTTTAACTCCTGCAGGACCAAAACAATGAGGTTGCTGCAGGTCATACATCAAAATTGCCCACCTCGTTCTGTAAAAGGCTCTTATGAAACTGTTGTCATGTGCATCTTTCAGCATGCAGTGCGTATGATTTTGATTTGGGGGAAAGGAAGTGAGAGGAAATAACTCTCCACACCAGCAGGTCGCAGTAGTCTGTATTTGTCATTAAAAAAAACAACAACAGAAGACCGAGGACGGCGGATATACAAGCCGTTGTCACCACTTAGCTTTATTCCAGATGGCCGTGTTGTTGTGAAGATATCCGTGTATTGGAACGATCAGATTAGATGAAGATGAAAAATGTACTCGTTGCTTTCCTCACGTCCGTTTCTCTTCTTGTGCACTGATTCGTTTAAGTTGAACCGCCAATCAGCGTGATTTCTCTCACCGACGGGCTCCGCCGCCGAATCAACATGCTGAATCAGCCGAAAAACCTCAGACACAGGCAGACTAGAGCCGACGGTGCGGGACACACCTCAAAAACTAGGCCGACGGACGCTCACAGACAGCCCCAAACTGTCTCATGGACGACCGTTGGCTTGGTGTGTCAGGGGCCAGGCCTTGAAAGTCTGGTTTGCTGACTCCACTGCCAGCAGATTCCTAGAAGATCATTCGATTGCTAATGAGCAGGAGGGAACAATGAGGGGGTCGTGTGTGTTTGTCACCTTCTACATTGACCTCCACAGCAGGAGGTGAAGTGTTACTGCCCAGATCGTTTGCAGGTATTCCAGCCCTTTTCTACCACAGCAGACTGGCTGACGACCAAACCCAGCAGAGGGGACGATGAGAAGAAAGCCTCGTGAATGGTCACCCTCATATCCATGAAGAGTTTATTCAATTACCTGACAGTCAGTCACTGTAGGAATGTAAAGAAACGTGACGTCTCCTAAAAGTCTCCTTTGAGGTGGTCGAATAATTGCATTCGGACCCATAATGTGTGCTCAATGTGAGCTCCTATATGCAAAGCTGGAAGCGTCCCAGTAAGAGCCGATTCCTCCCACCTTTTAACAAGAGAGAAATCTGACAAACAGCCAAGACTTGCTCTGAAAAACCAAACAAGGCATCCAAGTAAATAACCCCTGGCATCCAAAACAAGTGCCATTTCTGCACAAAGTTCAAGTTTAAAAACAAAGCTCTCTTTCAGTTCCCATTTCCCACCCATTTGAAATTGATTATTGATAGAAGAAATGGACTCTAAAGATGACGGGTGTGCGTGCTCATGTGTGGTTATCATTAACAAGCGAGAGCGTTCTGTGTAATTTAATTTAGCACATGTGAATCCTGTGCTTCCAATGAATGTGGGAAAAAAAGACAAGGATAGTTCAGTTTCTTCACTAATAGAATTTAAACAAATCAAACACAGACACGCACGTGTGTAAAAATAGACCAACTAGCTTTCCTGAGATGTGAGGTCCTGGGAAAGCAACATGTGTGCAAAGATTTCCTCCCATAAAAAGCAGGTAAGTCCAGAAGTCTAGAAGTTTACAAGACTATGCATTGCAGAGAAAATAATACATCCACCATATTGGCCCTTCTTTCCAGTGGCAAATCCAAAATGTGCAGGCCTCAATGACAACCTTACAGCGCAAACACAAACTCTAACCTGAGGGGGAAAGTCAGGGTGACCGACAGAAATGTCTACGCCTCTCAGCGGCACGCAGCCACTGGTTTAATGATTTGTCTGCCGCTGGTGAATGATCGCACAGCAATATCCTGTTCTGGCTAGTTCTCCCCCCCACCTCCCGAGGGTCTGGCTGACATGATTCTGGCTCGCCCCGATGCCACTGAAGCGCCAGCCAGCCCATCATATTGACAAGATCCGGGTGGCTGCCCCCCGTGCCTTGATGCGACCCGGTCGAGGACCTGTGGAATCAAACTCGATGAGGCAGAAGAATTACTTATTGAGGCCGCGAGGGAAGGGATGTCATAACCCGTGCGTTCTGCTTTAGACCAGGGGCGGTTAATGTCACTAACGAAGCAGCGGAAAATAGATTTAGAAACTGCAACAGCTGTATTTAAAAGGGGGAAACTAAATAGCTGGCATGTTTCAAAATTACACAGTGCTCATGCAATGTAAGCCTGTATATAATGTGAGGGGCGTTTCTTTACTCTGAAGTGAGGAGTCATTTCCTTTGAGCATATTTGAAATGTTAAAGAGCATGTGGTAGAGACTAGAGCTGCAACGATGAATCAATTAGTTGTCAACTATCACATTAATCACCAACTATTCTGATAATCGATTAATCGGTTTGAGTATTTTCTTAAAGGTCCCATATTGTAAAAAGTGAGATTTATTCATGTCTTTTATACTATAAAGCAGGTTTAAGTGCTTTATAAATACTGTTAAACTATCAAAACGCTCAATATACGGAGAAATACACACAGCCCGTATTCAGAAATTGTGCGTTTGAAACAAACCGTTAGGATTTCTGTCCATTTGTGATGTCACAAATATACAATATTTAGACCATAAAACGGTTTTAAACGTAAACATTCTAAATGTGTCCCAGTTTATTTCTCGTTGCAGTGTCTGTAAATAACATCAGCTGACAGGAAGTAAACATGGACCTAAACTGTTGCCTAGCAACGCAATTCCGTTGAAATGCACTAAAACGGAGTGTTTCAGACAGAGCGTGAATATAGGCATATTCAGGCAGACAGTATGAGGAAAATAAAGGGGATTTTGAACATTAAAGCATGTAAACATGTTCTAGTAGAAACACAAAATACAAGTATGAACTTGAAAATGAGCACGATATGGGATCTTTAAACAACATATCATCCTCGCATTGGTTGGATTCAGGGAGCGGACCTTCAGGTGTGAACCTGACCTGAATTATACTGCATGGAGTCAGGAGAGTCACACACAGACACAGGACTTCACTTAGCTAAGGCCAGAGGGCAAATGGAGAGACAGAAAGCAGCTCCATAACTTCTCACTACTCCCTCCGCTCCACACAGCCAGACATGCATGCAGGTGAAAGGTTTACGGTCATCCACTGATGAGCTGCAGCTGCACTGGACTGCCCTCCTGTCTGTCTGTCTGTCTGTCTGTGCACAAGATGCCTTCAAGGCTTAAGAACTACAAAAACATATCATGCTGCTGCAGGGGGTTTTAATTCAACTCCTGCTCCAGCCTCCAGCCAGTCTTCATATATATAAAGTGTGGTGACAACATGGTGCTTCAGTGCTGTCAATAAAAAGGCTTTTGTTGTTGCAGTGAAAGAGCACCGTTGATTTATGCATGCCAAGAGGAGAAACCCCTGAGTGACCTCTGGCTGCCAGGATGGCATCTTGAAAGTGCAAGGAGAGTTTAGTCTTTAAAAAGATATGTATGTGTGTGTGTGTGTGTGTGTGTGTGTGTGTGTGTGTGTGTGTGTGTGTGTGTGTGTGTGTGCTGATATTACACTCAGGAGGTATTCTGCGCTTCAAGGACAGAGACAGAGACTGTTGGTGCAACAAGTCCTCCGCTAACTATCTTATTATTTAACGTTGGGCTTTAAAATAACGTGGAAAAGTGTTGTTAAAGTTATATGCGCGCTCGAAACAACTAAAAAAACTGAATTCCACCGCTGTGTTTCTCTTCTTTAGTGTCTCAGTGGGGGTTTCAGTGCAACAAGTGCAGCTGAGCTCAGAGTCCGTGGAGACAGCCCGCATGAACACCAGCAGCGGCTCAAAGAAGTTAGCGGTGTTGAACCGGAGAGCTACTAAATCAGCAGCTCCATGAACTAAACCCTGCGCTGAAGAGTAAAGGTTTGTTGCGACTCACCGTGGAGAAGTTGTCCTCTTTGTCCCGGTGTGTACGGAGATGAGTCGGTGCAGCGTGACAAAGTTTGGTCCGTGTGTCTCTGTCTCTCTCTCTCTCTCTCTCAGCTCAGCATGGCGGCTGCTGGACCAGAGACTGATTCAAACCTCTCCGGGCTGTGAGACCAGCACACAGGGAGGAGGGAGCAGGAGGGAGCAGAGGGAGGAGGTGGTGGTGGTGGAGAGAGACCCAGTGGTCCAACAAGTAACGTTACTCAGAGAAATGACCAACAGTAAAGCAGTAAAAGTAACGTAAAAATACTCGTGAATGTCCTGCATTCAAGTTGTACTTAAACCTGCAGTAGGCAGAATGTTTTTGGCCTCATTGGGCAAAACACTTGAATTACAATATGCTGAAAGGTTATTATGGATTTTTTTTGCTGAATTACTCCAAACACATTGTTGCTTACTGACGCTTTAAGGTCTATTTTACATCTCATAAACACAGAATAATACACGTTAAATATCCTTTTTTACTTTTACAGACCTTATTTTTGGTGCACATGCTTGATTTCACCTTGTCCCCAGTGCAAAGTCATGAACTTCTACAAGAAGTACAGTATAAGCCATACAATTATTAAAATACTCAAAATATTCTTTAATTTTTCATTTATGGTTATGAATGGTTAAAATTAAGTTAAAAAAACAACTGCAATTCCATTGAGAGACCATTGATCTCAACATGGCTGCCGGGTCACAAACTTTTTCATTTTACAGCTAAACAGTACATTACAAGATGTTTCTGAAAACATTTGAGGAGAGAAATAGGCATTACAGTAACAGAATATTGATTCATATTTTTTTTAAACAATATATTTATTGATTTTTCCCCACAAAGGATAGAACACAATCAATACAGGCAGCAATACACATTAATACCCCCCCGATGTAAGATAATTGCATGAATAAACTTAGCATATATGATAACAAAATAACAGTAGTCACAATTGTGATAAATACAAGTGAAGAAAAATACATAAATAAAAATGTATTTAAATTTAAAAAAAGAAAAAAAAGGAGAAAGTAAAAACATAATAGAAGAAGAAAGAAAATATATATATATATATATGTATGTATATATATATACATACTCACATATACATATATATATATACATATATACATACATACATACACATATAAATAAGTAAAAACAAATAAAGAGAGAGAATTACAGAAGTAATAGTAGTATAAGAGATATTGATTCATACTTGATCAGCGCTGCCCAGTTTGACAGTTTGATTGGAGTTTGTGAGTGACTGACAGCTGCTCAGAGACAGCAGACTCCAGCTCAGCTCTGATTGGTTGTTTTCCTCCGGTCTCTGAAATCTTGCAGATGCCGTTAGGAGCACCAGAGGACACAGAGGCACATGATTTTTTTCAGATTACCTGTCTCCTGCACTGCTGTCATGATATAGTGACCGTTTTATAAAAATAACTTTTTAAATCATATTTGCTCCTTTCTACCCACTGCTGCTTTAAATAACGCTAAAAGTAGAGTAAGTATTAGCATCAAATGTAGGCTAGGCCAGTGGTTTTCTAAGTGGGTCCCCAGCAAGGGGTTCCAAGGGGTCTCCAGCAAAAAAGGGGAATCATTTATTTCCACTATAATTCCATCCAGTAACACAACGACAGAGAGTAGGCTATAACTATTTTGGTCACGGGTTTCATACACTTTCTATAATAAAACATCTAAAAACAAAAAAGTCCTATCAGATGGGGGACTCTGGGACAAATCTTATCAAATAGGGTCTGTCCATGGTTTATTTTTTCTATTTGTGTCAGTTTAAGGGTTCTTGACGTGAAAAAGTTTGGGAACCACTGGGCTAGGCTATAAGTAGGCTAAAAGTACTCATTATGCAGAATAGCCCATTTCAGAAAAATATGATATGTTTTAGATTATAATCATTGATGCATTAATGTGTTTATCACTTTAATGTTGCAGCTGGTAAATATGATATTTTATATAGACCTACTGTTCGGTAGCTTGTGAATCTATAATAATACATCATAATATATTAGTTGATTATATTTGTATTATTAATAGTGTGCAAAGTAAGTTATTAAATACATGTTGTGCAGTAAAAAGTATAATATTTGTCTCTGAAGTTTAGTGGAGTAGTAGTATAAATAAAGTACTTCTTTTATTTTATTTTCTCCCCCAACTGTAGCCAGAGGTGGCAAGTAATTAAGTTACTCTAGTACTGCACTTAAGTACGAGTTTGAGGTACTTGTACTTTACATAAGTAATTCATTCTATATTTCTACTACTACTATAGCCTACGATACTTATACTCCATTACATTTCAGAGGTCAATGTTGTACTATACAGTTACCTGTTACTTTGCAGATTTAGCTTATTAAAACAAAAAACAATCAACAAATTAATTATGATGTATTCTTATAGAGTAAGCTACCCAGCAATATATCCTTACGTTACTACTACTTAAGTAAAAGATCTGAGTAGTACTTCAAGAGTGCATGAGAAATTTCTAAAAAGGAAAAAAAAAATAAAAAGGTATTTTTAAAAAAGTAATTAATGTTATTTTACTAAATTAAGTTATTGAAAAATATATAAATGGTTTAAAATTGGACATATAGGCCTACTCACGCCCTGTGAAGGAAAGTAACTAAGTACATTTACCCAATTACTTTACATAGGTACAATTTTTAGGTATTTACTACTTAAGTATTTCAATTTTATGCTTCTCCAATATATTTCAGAGGCAAATATTGTGCATTTTCTACATTTATTGGCAGATAGTTATTGTTACATTATAGATTAAAAATTCAAAGTATAATGCATATATAAAAAGGCCAAACACAATATAAGTAGTAAGATTCAATTAGATCTACCTCCTCCAGCTACAACATTGAAATAGTGTTTACATGACGCATCTGTAGTAATAGTCCAATAATATCAAATATAATGGTATAACACTCTGAAAACAAACTTTCTGCATTGTTCTTAAAACTTCTGTACTTTTATTGTCTTAAATATTGAATGCAGGACTTTTTCAAAGGCTTACTTTTACAAGCATGTAATTTAGGTGGAGAATACAAATCCCTTATATTAATTCACTCATTCAAACCCCACAAATTTCCAGAAATATGACCAAGGACGTGACCTCGATGACCTCTGTGGTAGCCAGTTACAGTCACCTTAAACCTTGGCTGTGGGGACTCTAGGGGGGGCAGTTTAAAAGGTCACTCTTGAAGGTCAAAGGTTACACAACATTTTCCTAGAGGAGAAGTGAATCAAAAACACAGTGGAGGAAAGACAGGCTGACCGTTGTGTCATTGTGCAGGGGGGAGGAGGAGGAGGAAGAGGAGGAGGAGGGAGAGGGGCTTTCCATGGCACTGCGGGCCGAATACAATACCATCTTTGAGAAGATAGAACAGCGTTGCAGTCCACCTCTGTGGCTGCTTTGTGGCGTCACTGAATAACAAGGTTACCTGCCCAGTTGACCTGCAATAAGCCTTTTCTTTGCCGTATCCTTAAATATGCCAGTACTCCCAGGCATCATACGCTATACTACAAATTGTTTATTTTCATATCAGCCCCTGGTGATTTGAGAGCTTAGGGGTTGAAGGCTGGCTGGAGTTAAAAGGGGGACGGTAAGTGCTGCCTGAAATGAATACGCAAAGCAGCTGGGTTTATCTTCACTCACTCTGTGACATGTGCTGTTAAGAGAAAACAGGAGACCGAGGAATGCGTGCTGAAACCCAAACGTAATACTGGTGCTCAGATGATTTGTCACCACTTAGACAGATCTGCATTTTTAAAGATATATTTTGTTGTAGATGTTAAAGAAAGAAGGACAGACAGACACCCACACAGTGAAGCTTATTTTAATGCGGCTCTAGATAAGAATATCAGATAAATGGCCAAAATGTAAATGTAACAGGAACAGAGAGTCACACACACACACACACACACACACACACACACACACACACACACACACACACACACACACACACACACACACACACACACACACACACACACACACAATAGATGAGAAAGTACTAGAGTTGAGGTGTATATTTCAAGTGTAAGTATATGATCTTCATGCTGGAGCTCTTCAGACACACCAGTTGGATATATTTAGAGACTCTAGCTGGTGTATCCATGCTACAAGGCAGACCGCAATCATTCACAACACTGGAAGGGCCAGCGCTGGTCTGAGGTCAGTCGAGAGGGGAGTGCGTGTGTGTGTCAACTGGTATATACGAGAGAGGATCGACACCACAAGAGTCAGAGGTCAGGGTCCACTCAGATCAAAAGTATATGCAGAAAAGTTTAAAATGGAACATTACCCTCTATAAGACTTTTAATACAAGATAGATAGATAGATAGATAGATAGATAGATAGATAGATAGATAGATAGACAGATAAAGAGATAGATACTGTATACATTAGGTAAATTCAAGAGATATATATCTATATATGTATTTCCGAGTTAAAATAAAGATTGAAATGAAAGAAAAAATAGAAATAAAGTATTCCTGTCTTCCTTGTTTCCCACTATTGAAGGAATGTAATACACAATCCACAAGATGGACATTTGCTTAAATCCCATTAAATCAAAATAACTCCTGCTGTGGGACAAACATACAGAAGTGGCAAAAGGCAGGAGTTTGGTGTACTTTTTGCCTTCTCACTTGAGTAAATACAACAATATATTTTTTTTAAGATTAATTATCTGCCCACTCATTCCCCTAAACCAATAATGTGTAATATAAACTCTGGTCAGGGTGACTTTAGGAAATAACATCATTATTTTGCTTTTAAGAATTACAGGTTGGCCAACACCAGTGTGGTAAAGCAGCACCATCTAGTGGCAAATATTCAAATTCAAATTTAAAAATGTATTGGCATGGGAAACATTTACAACGTTTACATTGCTAAAGCAAGTGTGAAATAAAAACAAAAATGTACATAAAATAAGAAAAAATCCTCTACAATAAAGACGTATAAACAGAGCTGTGTAAGATAAATTGTCTAAATAAAAATGGGTAACTTAAAAATACAAACAGAAACATGTAGTTTTGCTCTTATATATACAGTACATACAGATACATAAAGTTAAGATCAAATAGAAACATTTAGACATTGCAGTTAAAAAATATATCTAAGTGAGAAGTGTGTAAACAGCAACATTTCTTTTAAAGAAATGTATTTAAGGGTATGTGTTCTGTGTATGTACAGTTAGTCTATGTACAGAGATCAGTACAGTGCAAATGGTCAGTGCAGGAATACACAAATATCAAACATATCATTCTTATATTGAATGAACCTTTGCTCTCTGCGCGCAAGTGGATGTATCTTGCGTGTGAACAGATAGGTGTCCCTATTTGTTGCTTCAGTTATAATGAAAAAAAGATTAAATTGTTCCATCAGACACCATGGAGGTATTATATTTGATATAGATTATTGTGCCAGAGGGAACATTTTCATCATACCCACAACAAATCAATCAACTTCACTTTATAACTTAAGTAAGATTTTAAATGAATGACTTTTACTTGTAAACTTGGAGTATGTATACATTGTCGTATTGGTACTTTTACTACTGATTATTTTATATATAGCCTACTGCTGGGTAGCTTGTGAATTCCCCCCTGGGATAAATAAGGTCTTTTCTTAATCTATAATAATACATCATAACATATTTGTTGATTATATTTGTGTTATTAATATGAATCTGCTAAGTTTTTAAATAAATGTAGTGCAGTAAAAACAAAAAGGACACCATTTGCCTCTGAAATGTAGTGGAGTAGAAGTATAAAGTAGCATAAAATGAAAATACTCAAGTACACTACAAGTACCTCAAAAGTGTACTGAAGTACTTATTTTATTTTCTACACCAATTATAGCCAGTGGTGGAAAGTAACTAAGTTACTCAAATACTGCACAAGTCTGATGGTACTACTTTACTTAAGTAATCCATTTTATACTACTTTAATGATACTTCTACTTGATACTTTATACTTGCAATTTTGAGGTACTTGAAAAATTGGTTTATTTGTATAACACAAAAATAATTCAGACCTCAGTCAGCTCTACTCTCAGTTCAGTTTAGCCAAATCATCTGCACAGTCAAAGAGCATATTACACAATCATTTAGTCCTCTCCTCTTTGTGCAAACATGTCAGATCTTTGTTGGCCTACATCTAGGTAACTAAATATGGCTTCACCTTGTTGTATAACTTGGTGAATATAATTATAGCCAGTGGTGGAAAGTAACTAAGTTACTCAAGTACTGCGCTTAAGTACGAGTTTGAGACACTACTTTACTTAAATTATCCATTTTATACTACTTTAGTGATACTCCTACTCCACTACATTTCTCTACTAAAAGATATGCGTACTTGTTCTTGGTCTCTTGGTCTTAAAAAAAGTAATTAATATTATTTTACTAAGTAAAGTTATTGACAAATATATAAACGGATTACTTTCCTATCAGCCTACTGAAACCCAGTGAAGGAAAGTAACTGTACATAGGTAGGTCTACAGTTTGGAGGTATGTGTGGCCTAGGTAGCCTGCGTCCCCTGGTGGACACTTACAGCCACCACTATCAGCGTGATGTAATTGACCTCGAGTGCCATTGGCATGGTTTTAAAATAGCCCAGCCGACCTGCACCATACAGTCCACATGAGGACGTCTAACTGCTGCAGTAGAACTGTGCTATAGCATCACATCTGTAAGTGTGGCTGCAAGTTATACAACAAGGTGAAGCCGTGTTTAGTTACCTAGATGTAGGCCAACAAAGATCTGACATGTGCACAAAGAGGAGAGGACTAAATGATTGTGTAATGTGCTCTTTCATTGTGCAGATGATTTGGCTAAAATGAACTGAGTGTAGAGCTGACTGAGGTCTGAATTATTGTTGTGTTATACAAAATGGAACATGAGAGGATTACTAAATAAATGCTGCATCAATACAGGACATTTATAAACTTAAACTTCACAAGGCAACAGATAAAGCTTGTTTTGCTCTGTGTAACTAAGCCGATTAACAATCTAAGTAATACTTTCATTTCATCTTATTTTGTTTTTTAAGGCCATGCCATATGGTCAACAAATGTAGCACATGTTTAGTGTGTAGTTATTATATGCTGCAGCACAGAGACAAGCAAATGGAGGAAAAAATGCAAATGCTGTTTCATACCATTTAGGTTAAACATTAAATTATATGCAGCAGATAGAATAGAAATATATAGGTTTCAATAGTATGAATTGTGAACTCCTTGTTCTTTCATTTTCTATGGGAACCTTAAATTTATTGGTGTATTACTGCATGCAACAGTGTTGGAAGAAGTACTCAGATTCAGTACCAACACACAATGTAGAAATACTTCATTACATGGACATTTATCGTATATATATATATATATATATATATATATATGATATATGAGACTTTATTTTGAATCTGTGAACAATAATAGAACAGGTATATGAATCTGGGAAAAAAATCTATTTTAGTAAGTATAAAGTAGCATAAAATGAAAATACTCAAGTACAATACAAGTACCTCAAAAGTGTACTCAAGTCCTTGTTTTATTTTATTTTCTACACCAATTATAGCCAGTGGTGGAAAGTAACTAAGTTACTCAAGTACTGTACTTAAGTACGAGTTTGAGGTACTACTTTACTTAAGTAATCCATTTTGTACTACTTTAATGATACTACTACAACTACTACTACTACAACTCAACTGCATTTCTCTACTAAAAGATATAAGTAACAAAAATTTAAAAAGATATTTAAAAAAAGTAATTCATATTATTTTACTAAGTTAAGTTATTGACAAATATATAAATGGATTATTTTCCTATAAAAAGTACAATATTTCCCTCTGAAATATAGTGGAGTTGAGGTATAGGTCTAAAGTAGCATAAAATCGTAATACTCAAATAAAGTACAAGTGCCTCAAAATTGCACTTACGTCAAGTAAGTCTACACCAATTGTAGCCAGTGGTGGAAAGTAACTAAGTTACTCAAGTACTGTACTACTTTACTTAAGTAATCCTTTTTATACTACTTTAATGATACTTTTACTCCACTACAATATTATTATACAGTACAGGAAATAGAGTACTTGAGTATATATACTTTAACCCACTGGCCACCAATAGGACAGGTATATGAATCAGGTATATGAATCAGGTATATGAATGTGGATAAATGTACCTTTGAGCGTCATAGGGCTTCGGGGGCGTGAGAGCAGCTCGTCCTCCAATCACTGTCCCCGGTGCTGTCACGTGTCTCAGGCTGTCCAATAGCGAGCCGCAGATTAAGCAGTTTGCCGCACCCTGGTGGGCTGATGGCGGCGGGGCGGAGCGACGAGAGGACGAGCAGCGCAGAGAGATAAACCCTCTCTGAGAGCAGCAGGCTAGTAGAGGATAAACAGAGAGAGAGAAACCCGCTGTCCTGCTTCCACCGACCACTGTTTACACATTTCATCACTTCATCACAGAGAGGGTAAGCTCGGGAATAACCCGTACTGCTCGTTGTCCCGGTATAATGTGTCCCGGTGTGTGTTTATCATGTTTCTAATGTTTGCTCCTCAGGCTCGTTGTGTTCCAGTCTCTCTCTCTCTCTCTCTCTCTCTCTCTACCTCTCTCTCTGTGTTGTGCTAACATGTCTTCTCGGTGCAGTCTGCAGAAACACGGCTGTGCACGTTTTCTCACCACTATTTCTGCGTTTTAGTGCAATTAAATGATCTCTTCTGAGCTCAGACGGCTTCATGTGTTGAACAACAACAGTCCGGAGGGTGTGTGTGTGGTTACCCCGCTGCAGCCCGCTGCAGGCCTGTAGTTGCATTATTGTGCATTAGCAGCACAGTTCCTAGTTACTGCTACAGTTACTGGAGCTATTTAATAGGACCTGCTCGGGTCGATATTTTCCCTCGTGGAGTGTTTCTGTCTGTTTCTAGGCGTGTGTTTTGGAGCAGGATATTATTCAGTTGGGTGGTGATGGAGCAGTTTCCTGTTGTTCAGATGGCATTGTGTCCTGCATAATAATACCAAATGTGCACGTTATGTTTTTGTAATTGTAAGCCCATCACTTCTCATCCTGTCTTGTCACAGTATAAGAGGCCAGACTGCATCGGATAAAATACTTTATTAATCCCAATGGGAAATTAGAAATGAAATGTATTGAACAAGACATATTATAGAAACCAAACATTATAACCAGGGAAAACTTAGACCATTCTCCTCCTAACTCCAAATATATAGTATACAATGATATTGCATTGTAATACACTGTGCATTAGTAGTGCAAAAATGCAATAAAGATATATCATGATACTAATTAATAAATGGTTTGACACTAAATGTATTTCTGTTGTTCAGATGGCACTGTGTCCTGCATAATAATACAAAATGTGCACATAATTTTTTTGTAATTGTAAGCCCATCACTTCACATCCTGTCTTGTCACAGTATAAAAGGCCAGACTG
This sequence comes from Sebastiscus albofasciatus, assembly GCA_916701655.1. Classification (NCBI taxonomy): domain Eukaryota; kingdom Metazoa; phylum Chordata; class Actinopteri; order Perciformes; family Sebastidae; genus Sebastiscus; species Sebastiscus albofasciatus. The sequence goes on from CAKAOI010052501.1 coordinate 44,597, forward strand.
CATCAGATAAAGTACTTTATTAATCTCAATGGAAAATTAGAAGTGAAATGTATTGAACAAGACATTATAGAAACCAAACATTATAACTAGAGTCAGAAGGAAAACTTGGACCATACTCCTTCTAGCTCCAAATATACAGTATGCAATGATATTGCATGGTAATAAACTGCATTAGTAGTGCAAAAAATGCAATAAAGCTATATCATGATGTTAATTGATAAATGGTTTGACACTAAATGTATCATCAACAAGGAAAAACTCCAAATATTTGCCGCTTCAAGCTCCTCAGATGTGATAATTTGCTGCTTTTCTCTTTTATCATCTTTTTTATATAATTGTAAATAGGATTACCTCCAAGTTTTAGGCTGTTGGTAGGACAAAACAATGTCACCTTGGGCTCTGGGAGCTTGCAACATAATAATAATAATATATCAGAAAAAATAAAATATAAATAAATTATATATGCATATTATTTATTTATTACTAATATTTTGTATGTTATAATCTAATAATATTCTAAATAAATAGAATAATAATGTATCATAATAAATAAAAAGAAAATATAAATAAATAGATTATATATGTATATAACTTATTTATGTGAATATTTTATATATAAAGTGTTATAATATAATAATATACATTCCAAATATTTGCTGCTTCAAGCTTCTCAGATGTGATAATTTGCCGTTTTTCTCTGTTTTTATATAATTACCTCCGTCAAGGCCAACAATGAACAATCCATTCGATTTTGGTGGCGATCCGGATGGGGGTTATGATTTCACCGGCGTTGGTTTGTCCGTTTGGAGGATTACTCCAAAAGTCCGTGATGGATTTGAATGCAATTTTTTTGGAGGGGTCGGATATAGCACAATAAACAATCCATTCGGTTTTGGTGGTGATCCGGATCATGATTTGGCTTCAGGAATCTTTTTTAACAACTCCGCTCAGCCTGTGCATTAACACCACAGGCTTTAAGACATGCGCAGTGTTACTGATGACGCGTTCATGAGGCGTCACCCTGCCTCTTTCCTTCTGCCTGCAGAGAGAGAGCAGGGGGTGGAGGGAGGGGTGGACACATGTAGATTCGGCATTTTTTCACATTAAACTCGGTGAAATTACAGTTGAGTTTGACCAAAGCACACTTGGTGATTGTTGGAAAGAGTAACGGCGACGGTTTAGGTGAGCTTTATTTAGTTTCTGTCCAGTTTGAATGAAGTGTTTTACGATGCTCCGCTACGTACAGCTGATCTCAACATAATCAAAAATACACGTGGATGATGGCGCAAGCTGAACGGAGAGGGGGGCGGAGGTCTGCGCTCTCCGAGTGGCATTCGAGTTGTAAATAGGATTACCTCCAAGTTTTAGGCTGTTGGTAGGACAAAACAATATCACCTTGGGCTCTGGGAACTTGTGACGACCATTTTTCACTATTTTCTGCCATTTAATAGACTTAAACATGAGTAGAGAAATTGAAGAAATAATTTACAGATTGATAAATAATGAAAATAATTGTTAGTTGCAGCACTAAAAGTGTGTCGGAGAATTGAAAGGTGATAATAATCTGCGAGTTTTTAAGGCCTGTTTGTTTTTCGCCCCAAACTGGAGAACATAAAGCTATCGCTGTGTCTGGCTTCTTTCTAAGAGATGTCCCTTCCCCCTCATACTGAAGATTAGCAAAGCCAAAATGTCTGTGAGACTGTGTGTGTGTGTTAAGGGACGGTAACTCCCTGGATTTGGTAATTCTGTTAGAATGAGTGAAACTCCCCAATGAGGACGGGGCTTAGCTCTGTCAGTCCGGCTCCATGTTGGCCACACATTACACACATCCACACACACTCACTCCAGATATATAGAGTGTTTGTTTTACTCCCACTCCCCCACGCCCACACCCTTCACCGACTGCACTGCAGCTGAAAATGTGTTCCTCATTTCAAGTCTCTCTATTGCACTCTTTCCTTCCTTCCTCCCCATATGCCATCACTTAGCAGGAGACTTTTTTTTAAGTTAAAGATGCGAAAACAGTCATTCTTGAACTTTCCCTCACACAACAGAGATCACTGTGTCAACTAAGGATGCTCATTTTGAAAAATGTTCTTAACCGATTATTAACCGACAAGATTAGTGCCTCACATGCAGCGGTGCGCCAGCTGCAGTGTATGAGGACAACAGACAACTCAGTCCCCAGTTCACCTGTACGGGAGCGTATGCTGCGTTCACTGTCTCCCTGTTCACCTGTTCGGGAGCGTTAACTTAGCAGGCAGCCACTTTCCCAGTAAAAGTCTCCACCGCACATTTAGTTTAGTTTAGCAGGTTGTCAGCTGTGTGTCTGCCCGGCTTAACGACACTCTGTCTGCCCAGATTAACGATAGCGGTTGACCTACAAACAGTGTGTGTATTTGTGCTACGTTCGCAGCTGCTAGCATTGCCGATGGTTCCGTGCCGCTGTAGCCACACACATACACTCTGTCAGCGGGGCAAAACTTCAGCGAGTTTCCGACTGACTTGGTTGTCGGTGGCGTTATAGCTGTGAACGTAGGTGTAGCAGACGGGAGCCAACTTCCTGTATCTTTAACACCGGCTCCAGTTTTAACCGATAGCGTTAATCGGTCAAAATGCTGAATGTCGGTTTACGGTTAAACGGTTAATTATTAACATCCCTAGTGTCAACATACTGAAGGCTGCATATCTACAGCAGAAGTTTGTTAAGATGCAAACATGATGGTAGCTACAGGCTATGGTGTGAGTTTGTAAGGAAACTGTACAGGGAGGGGTGTGTTGTTTCAGAGAGCAATCTCCCACCACTTTGTCCCATATGACAGAGGCAGATAAACACAAAGTCACTGTACACACACTCTGACACAACACAGCGTTTCAGGGCTCAACTGAAAGGATAACTCGAGTCCAGTAAAAAACCACGTCGGGCTAGTAAATCTAGTAACTCGCGTGTCCGATGGAGCCATCTACTTTTACTGGAGTAGTGGATAACGTTTTCATTTCATAAGAACCTTATGCGATGGTAATGATTGTTCCAGGTATTAGCAAACCCTCAGGTGTTACCAGGGAAATAGAGATCGGATATCGGGTCGTTACTGACTCGAATAGCTGGGTCGGGTATGGGTAATAATGGGGCCGATCTATTAAATTCAGTTCAATGTTTATGTACTATATGCATTATAGACTGGAAATTTAATTCCTGTTAAAGTTTTGACCAATTTGCTGCTGCATTAAAAAGGTTTACACCTGAATTGTAATTCCTGTTGATTTTTAAGATTTGTTTTGCCAAGTTGTTGGTGATTTATTATTTTGATAATAAATAACAATTCAGTAAATGTATATCTATGTATTTATTTCTTACATATTGTTTTCCAAAGTTAAAATCAAACCTAATGTTGTCTTACACATAAAAGAATGATCCCAGTCACTTCCACACAGTGAAGCATACAGATTATTAATTAAACACTGGTATCAGATCGGTACTCGGTATCGGCAGATACCCAAAGCCCAGGTATCGCTATCAGTATCAGGACTGAAAAATTCAGATCGATGCATCCCTACATCAATAATATAGTAACTCACTTGCTTGATTGAGCTATCTTGCTTCCTTTTCATCTCTGTTGAGAGTTGCACATGCACAGTCGCTATCGGGCACCTGTGAGAAAATGACGGCGGGTAAAGACAAAATTTATGAGCTGAAGCCATAGAGTCTATATAAGAAGTGGACGTAGTCACCCTGACTTCATCCATTAGTTTGTGGACTGCCGTTTTGAAGCCTCACGTGTTGCATTTTGTCTGTTTCCATCTTGTGTTTTGGCTGTCGCCATCTTGGTTTTTGACCGTTACTCTTTTGGTGATTTGCAACCAGAAGTGACACGAGAGGGTGGAGCTAAGTACAACCGAACGCTGAATAAGACATTTTAGGGGACCAAAAAGGTTATAATTAACTTTGAAGTGAAAACACACTGTGAAAGGGTTCAAGTTGTAAGACGAAAACACGGACAACCCCCAGACCGTACAACGCCGTTGTGGCGACCTGTCAATGACGAGGCATATATCCTACCCTAGTAAGACCATAAACTCATGTTTACAATGTTTACTGAGGTAATAAATCAAGGCTCATTTTCTCATAGGCCCTGTTCAGACCTGGTATTAACATGCGTCCTCGTTGATCGGATCACAAGTGGACAGATCTAAGCTCAGGTGTGAACGCTCTCAAGACGCATTGAGGACGCATCGAGATCCGATCGCTCAGACCACATTTGGAGGTGGTGGTGGAAAGGTTATTATGCAATTTTTTTGCCCGATGATGCCAAAAATATTCTGCATACTGTCACTTTAATGTAATATAGTGAGTGGATGATAATGAACTATAATCCTTTATCTGACTTCAAAGAGGACACAAACCATGGCACAGTGATTCATTAAAATGTTCAAATATCTCCTACAAAGATAATTATGGGGTGCAGCAATGAGCTTTGGTTGCATTCAGCTGTGCACGACTTTACTAAGTTAACCAGGTCCAATATAAACAACTCACATATTCAACATAGCTCCTTTGTCACAGATGGGAAAGGCAACATTTGGCCAAAATTTCTCATGAAAAATCACCACATCAGATCTGATTTTGGTTGTTCTTGTTCTCAGATAGATACAATGCTTTAGAGCTGAAACATGCACACAATATTGAAATGCCATTTTTTGCATGCAGTGTGGTATAGGGCTGCACAATTGAAGGGACTCTATGTAAGAATCAGAAAATGCTTGTTAACAGTGACACCTGTGGCCGTTAAGTCAACTAAAGTCAGCGTCCTGTTGCTTTCGCTCGTGCTTGTGCTCGCTCTACGTAGACATGAATGAGCATCGCTCAAAACAGTGAGGCGACACACGTCAGCTAAAAGCACAATATCACTCTATATTTCAGCCGCTTGGCAGTAATGTTAGCTGACCAGACCAAGGTCTCTCCATGAATCAATGCTGATCCTAGTGTTGGCTTTTCCTGCTTCAGACTCCTGTCTTCTGCAGTGTGTGGTGTGCGCGCATGCACGTGAGAGGTGAAGCGAGTAAGAACGAGCTCAGTGTGTGAGTGAAGGCAAGCAGGCAGAGGTGCAGAGTACAGTGTCGACTCCGGCCCTGGAGACCAAAGCTACGGTCTCCCCTGTGTTTTCTGGCTGCAGTTGAGGGGCTGAAGCAGGAAGAGTTGACACTGTTTTGCAAGATGGGCTTCACTAGATAGAACTTTGCGGTTTTGGTGCTTCCGTGTAGTTTGTGTCAGAACAGCGTAGCCACACGCGAGCGAGCGCATGGGACACCGACCCGATTTATACGTGTAAGAAGTTACAAACGGTATCTTTTAAGTGATGTGGTTTGAACAGTGAGGTCAGTAATGTGCACGTTGTCTCCTCATGTTGTTAAACACTGTATTTTAGTTTGTCTGCTGTTAGCTCCTGTGTTGTTGTCCATAACCCTGTGACTTCTCTGCGTATGTCAATTACTGTCTGGTGCACAAGACCATACATGGGACAGTGCTAAAATGACACCTAATGCATTCCTACCAGTCATAGTAGTTAGGGTCTGTTACACACACACACACACACACACACACACACACACACACACACTGAAGAGCAGTTGCTGGTGGATTCTTCGTCCCCAGTAATGACTGGCATCCAGCTCAGAGATATAAAGAGCCTTGTCCGAGTGCTTCTCTCACTCTCAAATGTCTGAAAACTGCTCGAAACACCAACTGTACACACACTAACACACTAAAACTGTTGCAGAAAGATCAGCAAGACTTTTTTTTTCACACCATAATGATCTTTTCACTGCCGAATGCTTGATTGGCATATTTTTGGAACAAAATAAATGGAACTTTTTGCTTCTTTCTTTTTTTTTCAGAGAGCTTAGTCATGCTGAAAAGATGTGTGTTTAGTGCAGGCTTCCTTCCGCCTCTCAAAAGAGAATTATGATCAAATTGAAATATATGCACAGTACACATAATGTATACACAATGTACAGCACACACTCGCGCTTTAAAGCCAGCCACCGTGGGAGAGCAGAGAGCCTTCTCTACATATACATAGCTGCCATCTGTATTGAGTGGTGTCATTGCAAGTTCAAAACATCACTTCAGTCAATCATGTAGAGGAAATTCAATCACTTGTTTAACGCAACACTATCCTATTGATTTTCCTCTTCGTATGTACATTGTTATGGTAAGCACATACGTTATGGGTTTAAGATTAAGAAGAGCTTTTTGCCTGAGAATAAATATCCCACAATGCAATGCGGCAGTAATGATGACGTTTAATGACGGACGTTGACAGCTCTGTAACGCCAATAATAGTTCAATTTAAGTGTAAGTATAAGATTCCACTTTGCTAGGCGTGATATATACTTTAAATTAATTCAGACTTTGATTCTCACAAACCGTCGTTTTGGTAACATGAGGTTGGCACGCAGGTTACCATGGTTACACGTCTCCAACCGGCAAGGAGGCCCTCGGGAAGTGACGACGTAAATTACAGTCCGAAAACATACATACTACTGTTTATTCACACAAAAGTATGTCGAAAGATAGTACACATATTGAGTATGTAGTGCATAGTATGCGATTTCGGACGAAGCCAATACCCATACTATCATAGTATGGGTATAGTACTACCATACTATTTAGTATGCCAGAAAAAGATGGCATACTATGCACTACATATCCATACATATACACAGATGTATTTTTTCGGACGCACTGAGCAGTAATTTACATCGTCGCTTCCTGAGAGCCTCCTTGCCAGGTGGAGACGTGTAACCATGGTAACCCGTGCCAACCTCATGTGACCAAAATGAATCAAATTCTGAATTAATTTTAAATATATCACGCCTAGCAAAGTGGAATCTTATACTTGCAGTTAAACTGAAGCGTTATTGCTGTTACCGTCTGCGTCTGTTATGAACGTCGTCGTCACTACTGCATTGCACACTGTAATACTTCACCGGAAATAGTATGCCATTTGCGAAATATTGGTTTCATATCTCACGTACTGTTTTAGCATACTAAACAGCATGTTGGTGTGGAATTTTGGATGCAACTAGTATGTCAAATGTGGTATGCCAAAAATACCAGGTCGTTCTGCTACATCCCGTCACATTTTGCAGTATGCTAGCCAGCATGCTCTTCTGGCTACTCTGACCCACAATCCTCTGTGCAGCGGATATATGAGCAACTAGAGGGTCAAAGTTCAAGGCGCAATGTCATGATGAAGTAGTATGTACTGTACTGATTGTATACATACTGCATGCAACAGTATGTACTTTATAAGGGATGCTGCAGTGTGTACTAAAAGTAAAAAGTATGTGATCTGGAACGTAGCCACAGTATAGCTGAGGTTTGTAGTATCCGAGGGGAGGTATTGTAATCGTTCTTTCCATCCTTAAGCTGCTGTTTCTTTTGCTTATATTTGTAGTGTTGACAAGTCCAAAAGTCTTGATTCTTTACAATGACAAATCAAAATGTCTCCTCTAATTTCTTACACAAAAGCATGCTTGATTCATCGTCCCAACATTTTCCTGTTGCTTGGAGATGAGAACCCCCCCGAATGCATCCAGTCTAAGGGTCATCCACGGTGAAAACGGAGGTAGAAATAGCAGCTTCGATGTGCATAAGCTGTTGTATGTTCTGTGTATTAGCGGCCCTCGGGACACCGGCAACCATTAGTGTCTTAAGTCTTCCCTTTGCATGTATGCTCTTTTTGTCCAAACCTGCAGGGCACAGAGTGCTAGTCAGGCCAGACAATACATTAAAAGGACCAGATACTTATCGTCAGGGCTGCTATAAATTCCCCAACATTTGCATGGTGGTGCGCATGAGTTTGCAAATTCAGGCACACCCATGGTTCCACTCTATGAGGACAGGGTACGTTCCAGTACAGATGATTTAACAGGGTGCGGTTATGGAGCCAGGGTGAATCTGTCTTTAGGGAGATCACAAGATGCTCCTGGGGTTGCTGTTTTTTTCATAATTATGATGAATGATCAATGTGTTCCTGGAATCATACCATTTGACATGCAAACCTGACCACCTTACTCTCTCTAATAATGTCAAATGATCTCCTATTTTAAACAGCGTTACTAACATTGGCATGCAGCAGCTACGGTCACCAGGGGCCCTTCTCTGTGGTTTCCTGTCACATGGTCTTCTTGAACAATATTAAGAAAATGGCTCCTTGAATGGTGGTTACAGCACCATGACACTTCATGAAGTCGACATGATTCATTATTAGGGCTGTCAATCGATTGAAATATTTAATCGCATCATTGTCCATAGTTGGTCGCAATTAATCGCACATTTATGTATCTGTTCAAAATGTACCTTCAAGGGAGATTTGCGTTAACGTGTTATTATCACGTTAACTTTGGCAGCCCTATTAATTATAATATTCAAAAGAATGGTGCTCCATTACTTTTATTTACTATTAAATACTTCCAATGTAAGATTATGCCAAACTAGTTGATGGGGTGGTTCTTTTTTGAGAATTTCACCTTTTTAAGCATTAATTATTTGGTATAAAGTTTTTACGGTTACACCACATTGGCATTTTATATAATATTCCCTCAAAATGGATTTACAGTCAGAAACTTTAGACTATGTCCTCAAAAACAAGAATGTGTCTGTCATTTGGAAGTTTATTTTCAACTTTTAAGAATTTTCAATTTAACTAAACCATATGGACACAAAAAAATGATTGTCACATCATTGACCCATTTCCAAACGGAGTAGCCATCGTGATACCAAACACTTGCATTTTTATAAAACAGTAAAACATCTTAATTTCCCTGCACATCAGACTCAATCCATGTGATGTGAGTACAACATGGTCATGTTATTCTTATGAGATTGTAACGTTGAGAACTTGTTATTTATTTTATTAATTAGTTCAATGTAGGGCTGTCCTCAACCAAAGAAATTCTTAGTCGACTAATACTGATACGCTTTTGTTGACTTCTGTCGAAGAAGAAGGATCACAGAAAAGCCCCACATTAAATCTTGTGTTTACCAGAGATGTGCTCATAAGTTGCTTTGACATAAGTCATTTAAAGGTTCCATATTGTGCTCATTTTCAGGATCATACTTGTATTTTGTGTTTCTAATAGAACATGTTTACATGCTGTAATGTTCAAAAAAACCTTTATTTTCCTCATACTGTCGGCCTGAATATACCTGTATTTACCCTCTGTCTGAAATGCTCCATTTTACATATTTTGACAGAATTGCGATGAAATTGCAACAGAATTGCGTTGCTAGGCAACAGCTTGGGTCCATGTGTACTTCCTGTCAGCTGATGACATTCACATACACTGCAACCAGGAATAAACTGGGACACATTGAGAATGTTTACGTTTAAATCTGTGTAAAGGGTCTAAATATTGTATATTTGTGACATCACAAAAGAACAGAAATCCTGACAGCTTGTTTCAAATGCAGAGTTTCTGAATACGGGCTGTGTGTATTTCCCTGTGGATTGAGCGTTTCGATACTTTCACAGTATTTATAGAGGACTTAAACCTGCTTTATAATAAAAAAAACATGAAAATCTCACTTTTTTATAATATGGGACCTTTTTAAGCATGAAAAAAGCATCAAAAATCACTTATCAACTACAGAAATCTTAGTCGACTCAGACCAAAATGCAGACGACTGTCAACTGATGGTCTAAAAGGGGGCAGTCCTAATGCTCTATAGAAATATATGCTGTAGGATTTGATTCCCAACTTGACTTCATCTTAATCTAAAACAAATGCTACTATTAATTCAATGTCTGTTGCGTTTCTAGAAGTCCCTCAATAAGACACTGACTTGAAATCTAACGTAAATTGAGTAACACATTAGTTTGAAGGTGTGCGCCTTGTGACACTGACTGGCTTTGCAGCGTGATGTTGGCCTACAGCTGGTCTTACATAACGGCAATCTTTAAAAGGCTGTCCCGTGTTTCCATGGTGATGTGTTTGGTTTCCATAGCGATTGCACTCTTTAACAGGAGTGGAGGCTAGCAGCCGATCCCCCATGCACCTACGTATCCGAGGAGAGATGAGAAGTAGGGGGTCTGGCGAGGCGGGGGCGCGGGTGGTTGTGAAATGACAACATAGTGCATAGATGGGAGGAAGCTTCCTGCATCTACTGCCGCTGTTAAGGCTGCGTTGTTCACAAGAAATAAACATCTGGATGTTTGTTTTGGCATCACAGGAACTAGTATTGAGACTAGTATTTCGCAGCTTGAGTGATTCAGATAACATTTGTGGGGAGACAGAGCGCAGCATGAAATGAGATGTCCCTTTTTAACCTCTCCTTGCTTTGTTTACTTTGACATCGAGGTGATTATACTGACAGAGAGCAGAAAACAGGAGAATGTTTGAAAGCTACTGAGGTGTTTCGGTAACACTTCATTTTACAGGTCCACAAATTTCATGGTAATCGGGTGAATAGGTGAAGTGACCTATTTGAAATTTCTTTTGAACTGCTGTAAAATTACCCCAATATTTACCTCAAAAATGACTTTGTTTGGCTGTCTTGACTTGGGACTTTACTCTGGATGTTTATTATTATTATTATTTTTTATATCTATTATAAACATTATTTAATAATTATATTCCACTATTTCCCAATAAGCAGTAATAAAAAGATTGTATTCTTTTCCTGGAAATGTATTAAATAAATTACAAAGTTAATTGATATGCTTTATTTCCATGTCTGCTGATAAATAGATAATAATTAGCAAATAACTTCTTTGAAATTTCCTAAAGAACTCCCTGAATCATGACATTAGCTACCAGGTTACATTTGTGGAGACAATGGTGAGATTTGTGCCTGATCAGAAGTGTCTTCTATTAGTTTTCCACCTCCGATGAAGAGCAGTCGCTTCTCAAGCCTCAGGGCCCTATTTTAACCATTATATGCTATTTTAACATATAATTATTAAATCATGTTTATAATAAAGTAAATGTTGATACATTTTGAGGTAAATATTGGGGTAATTTGGCATTAATTCCAAAGAAATTTCAAATGGGTTACTTATCAACTAATTACCATGAAATTTGCAGACCTGACCGGTGTTTCTGCGTATCATCTTATGTCCTCCTGCTGCTCCTCTTCTATCTTGCTCCGTCATGCAGTTCTAGTGCTACTTACAGTTCATTCATCCTGTATTTGCAGGTGTTAGCAGATTTTTGTGGCTGTGTGCATTGCAGTGTTGGACTGACGGCGGCCTCGAGGCAATCGAAAAGGATCCTACAACACAATTCCTGCTGTGCTTTTAGTGCGGAGCGTTGATGTCGAGCCTGAATTCTGCTTTTAGTCGGTGCTAAAAATGGATTTGTGAACAAGTATATTCTCTGTAAACACTTTTGTTTTGTCACTTCTTTCAGTTATCCCATTGTCAGCAGGCGTTGCCGCTAGCAATAAACACCAACATGAACAACAGGCAGCAAACACAGCATAAACAAGTCAGAGCAAAGTGGATGAGATGAGACTAGCGGTCTAGAAGCATTAAGACCCTCTTCCTGTAAACCGGGCTGACATGGGCCAGCCTTGAAAGGGCTGCAGAGACTGCAGTGTGTCATGTATTCTTTAAAGTGTTATACAGACCAGCTCGGCCTATCTCTATCAGTATAGTAGTTTAAAGGATATTTTTGAGTGTTTATGTGGCAGGTTTTGATGTGCATCACACTGCTGTTGCCAACATTTTCCAGCAACAAACCAGTCAGAGCTGATTTTTGCAGTGCACAGTGACACATTTGTATTAATGACAGGCCAGCGACTCTCTTTCTCCCTAATGAGAGTATTTGGCAGCTGAGCTGCTGATGTCTTTATTCCTCTGTCAATAACCGATGTCCTAATCACAAAACAAAGACAAAACAACCGTTTCCCTCCTGAATCTTTGCAGAGAGAGTACACAGCTTGTGATTCTCATTTTGTTTCTTTCGTGATTGCAGTTTAAGACTGTAGTTATAATTAAAGGAAAACAGCAGAGAGGAGACGACAAAGGATTTGGTTTTATGAAATCGGGGGTGGATGTTGTTATAAAAGGTGTGAGTCTCGAACCCAACTACCTCCTCTCTGGACACAGTTTGAAATTATCTTCACACATGGAAGGCGTAAGGGTTTGTACAGTATTTCATTTTAATATGTGTCTCAATAAATAATATTAGAGATGTTAGAAAGTTAATCCAGAATGACCCTTTGATAGGATACAGAAAATGCAGTAAAAAGTGAAATGTGTGTCAAAATGCCATTTTTGTGTGACCTACACATCCTATTCTACAGACCTAAGAAAACATCTTTGTTTGGTACACACTGCGCTCAAAAATCACACCATAATCATTTTAATGTTTTTCAATGAAAATGAGAATAATGATGGGAAATGATCATTCCCTCTAATATCGTAAATCATATCGCAATGGTAATATCGGTCAAAAATAATTGCAGTTAAATATTTGTTTCAAATCCTTCAGCCCTAGTTAAGACCACAATCTGACATCTTGACATTTGTTTTAAAATACATCATTTTATGCTATCAATTGTTTAAAACTGCGTGTTATTTGTGGTTACTAGTTTTACAAAACACAACTAATCACCAAATAAACAGTCAAAGAGTCGAGTGTGACAGATCCAGTTCAAGCTAACTAGCGAGCTTGTGAGATAGCCACAGCTAGCCTTGGCTAAAGCTAAATCTACTTACTGTGTCCTGTAATTGAAATGTATCAATTATGATGAATTAATATCTTGGGGCTTTAGTTTATTATAAACATAAATAAGGTAGTTGCTAAATTTGGTTATGGCAAATAAAAGCAGTTAACCAGTCCTGCTAAAAGGAAAGTAGCCTAGCTTAGCCAAGTAGCACTACCATGTCAACTTATGACCCTTAGTGGAGTTCACCAGTTAGCTTGAACTTTCTTTCTTCTTTTAAATCATACATTAATTGATTATATTTATTTGAATGTAATTATTAATAAATGGAAGATGAAAAGCAGAAAAACATTTTTTTTTTTTAAATGCTGTTTTCATTTAGTTACAATAAGCAGTCTAAGAAGACCAACTTGAACTTTCTCTTTACATCGTTGTTATGTTGTGATCATCTAATGTTCATTTAATGTGTTTATTAGGTGAAAATGGACAAAACATTGTTGGCCTAGAAATTAGCCAAACAGCTTGAAAACACAGAAACCTTGGTTGGAGCAGGTGACCTGAGATTTGATGTTGTGTAAAATCTCAGAACAGCAATAAAAGAGAGAGATAAACAGAGAGAGGTGGGGGGCTCTGCCAGCTCTCAGCGTGATACTGGATGCTTCGGCTTTGGTCTGCAGTTGTCATGGCAGTTTTGGCTGAACATTTGTATTGATGCCGGCTAATGGGCCGCATCGGTTTCTGCCAGAGCAACCCCACATTACCCACGCATGCCTGCACACACACATTTACCCAGCCCTCGTAAGTCTGTCTGTGTCCTTCAGAGTCAGGGCTGGAGTAGTCTGGGCTGTGACAGACAGGCGGAGATCCTCACATACACCCAGCCAGCTGGATGGACACGGATCAATGGGAAATCTGTCTCTCTTTTCCTCTTTCTGTCTCTAAAACCGTCCCCGTTGTTGTCACTTGAAGGAGACACGTGATAATGTTTGAGCTAAATGTTGAATCCCAAGCATACAGCATACAGCGATATTTATGTGCGCAATACACATTAGAAGTTCCCGAGTGATAATTCAGACTTTTTCTTTCTAATGTTTTTCAAGAGACCTGTGACTATATTTCCAGTTTTTGTTTTACTTTCCGTTGCCTGGCTTTGACAGTTGAGTGGCGTTGTGATTCCAGGAAACCCGTTGTGGAAATCAATGAAAGCCCATCTCAGCTGGGGAGAGTGGTCACATGACCGTGACAGGAAGTAGAGGAGAGTGTGGTCCTTATGATTAGCTTTCTGGTCTAATGACTGGCGATGCTCATTTCCTCATCTTACCGGGGGGAAACCTTTATTATTGATATTTATTAATTAATTTACTACACATTAAAAAAAAGCCATTTATAATTATATATGAAAAGTTTAGAGCTGCAACAATTAATTGATTACTATTTGATTAAACTATTTTAATAATTGATTAATCGGTTTGAGTAATTGTTTAAAAAAAAAAAGTCTAAATTCTCTGATTCCAGCTTCTTAAATGTGAATATTTTCTGGTCTCTTAACTCCTTTATGACAGTAAACTGAATATCTTTGAGTTATGGACAAAACAAGACATTTGAGGACGTCATCAGCTGCTGCCATTATAGATTATAATTCTATATAATAATACAGTATGTACACATCATCTGTCACTTTTATATACATATTGTGATATGTACATATCTGTCAATGTAAATATAAATCCTACTCACTGTACATATAGTATATAGACATCTCCACATGTACATTCTGTACATAATCCTCCACTTGATGTATATCCATCCAGTATTTATTTCACTATTTGTATGGTTTACAACTTTTCTACACTTGACTTGTATATAGATATTTTATTTTTATTATTGTATTCTTTTAATATGTTATTTCTATTCTGTGTAAGTACATTGGGAGAGCTGCGTAGAACCGAAGTCAAATTCCATGTATGTATATATGAAATAAACCTGATTCTGATTCTGATCTCGGGCTTTGGGAAATACTGATCGACATTTTTCACCATTTTCTGACAATTTATAGATCAAACAACTAATCAATTAATCGAGGAAATAATCAACAGAATAATCAACAATGAAAATAATCGTTAGTTGCAGCCAGAAAAAAAGTTGAAAGCAGACAGTGGGCGGTTTTATAGCACTTATTATTAGTCTGTGACAAAAAAAAATCCTAATTGATATCATGTTTTATATCATTTTGGTTTGAGGTATTTTACAGTATTTAACATGTTTTTACACTGAGGCATGGCCAATCAGCCTTTAACTTTCTACACACAGAGACTTAAACATAAAACATACTAAAATTAGGGCTGTCAATCGATTCAAATAGTTAATCGCAAATTAATCACACTTTTTTTTATCTGTTCAAAATATACCTTTTAAAGGGAGATTTGTCTTATCAACATGGGAGTGGGCAAATAGGCTGCTTTATGCAAATGTATGTATAAATGTATGTACCCATAGTATCCATTTTCATTCACATATCTTCAGGTCAGAGGTCAAAATGACCCCTTTCACTCTAGCTTTAAA
>CAKAOI010052502.1:0-31084 GCA_916701655.1 Sebastiscus albofasciatus
TAGTCCACTAAGATTCCTTTAGTCGATTAGTCATTTTTATGCTGAATGACTGATTTCCAAGAGACTTGTGAGCACATCTTTAGGCACATCATACAGATGCGGCTAATTGCGGACTTGGTCTATTACCTTATCTTCAAAACTTTCCGCCATTGTTGTCGCTTCTGACGTGCCGACTGACCCCTGACCCTGTCATATCACCATACTGCCCCTATCGTTCATGTGCGTATTGCATCTTACGGACATGTAGCGTTAATTTCTGCGGACGTGCACAACCAACACTCCAAATGCATAGTAAAAAGCAAGATTCTCAGGCTCTAGTCCTCTGAAGGGGATCCAGAAAGGAGTAAATGTCTATGAGTGAGAAATTTGGAATTTTGGATTGGGGCTTCATCAGGTTTTGATGAAGCTACGCTTTCTGTACTCCAACGCAACAAACTCTGCCCGGCTGTCACTCACGTTTCCACCATGGATGTATTCCACTATTCCACTGTTGTCTTCCTGCAACATGTCACCTCGCCAGATTTCAGACTTGTCCTTGAGCGAGACTCTTATAAAACACTTATAATAACAATTCTCCTGTCATGGCAAAAATAAGCACTTTTAGTGGACGTAAATGACGGTGACAGCTTGCCCCAATAGAATTACATTGCAGCCTGTGAGCGGCTGTCGTCTACAGCGCTCACCCGCAATACTGGACCAATTTCAGAAATTGATGTCCCTATTAGTCAGAAAAACATGAGAAAATAGTGTGCAGGTTGAAAAATACTGAAGTAACCCTTTAAGTATGAAGCTAGAGCAGGAGGCAATTAGTTTAGTTTAACATAAAGACGGTCCACAGGGGGAAACAGCCTGGCTCTGTCCAAATTAACACATCTCGTTTTGTGGTTTTATAAGTTGCTTAAAGCCAATAGCTAACTAGGTTTTTTTCAGTCAACTCAATTTAGAAACTAGTCTAATACATGTATACAATACAAAATCATTTATTTCTACTTAACTCTAACATGACTAACATGCCCGTTTTTCAATTTTTACAATATATTTTCTGGCTCTTCACATTACTTATTTAAATGGATGATTTCATATTTCTACCAGCATGATGTAAGTCCGCCCCAGTGTGAACTATGGTTCATGACGTGGGGTTGCAGTGGTTTGTTTAAAGGCATTCCTACGGTAGACTTTCCCAGCTGGTGCAGGAATTTGCACTGACAACCTTCTCAACACAAGCAGCCTCTGACGAAGTCCAGCACCATCACCATCACACACACACACACACACAAACACCTCCACTGCACCTTTAGCCGCATCCGAAAACACCAAAGAAAAAAAGAAGAAGCAACATTTAGCTGCTTACTTACACTACCCAATCACCGTGCCACACATTGCTTCGACATGTTGCACGCTGATTGGATGAGTGATGTGGGCGAAACGGGAGGAGGGACGGGGGGGTTTGGGGCGGCACTCAGGAGAGGAGTACAGAAATGGAGAAAGCTCACCAGTGCATTAGGGACAGCACGGTGCAATTCGTTCCATTGGCAGCACTTCAAAGAGGAAGAGGAGGGGGATAATCCACCCCAACATTAGCCGGCGGATTCTTCCACCACCACCACCAACATGCACACACACACATACACATACACACGTTTATTCACAAAAGCAGCAGGCTGGAGGGTTTGGTCGTGGGGTCTGATTGGGTTGGGGTCTAGGGATGACGGGATGGAAGGATGGAGGGGATTTTTCAATTTGCCAGCAAATCAGGGATGATTGGAATACTCTCTCGCGCACAGTTACACACACTCGTCTTGACACACACACAAGCACAACGCCATACATACAACACAAGTCCATCTCCACGGACAAGACCTCACGCTTGAACTCAGAGAGGAAAAAAACAAGCAGAACATTTGCTGACAACACCAATAGAGCCAAAATGTAGTAAAATGGGTTAAAAATATGGGTCAGCAATGACCGAGAAGGCCCTCTGTTTCTTAAATCTGTGTGTGAGAGACAGAAGCGGATAACAGGAGGAAAGAAAGAGGAGATGAAAGAAGGGGGAGTGCAGAGGGAAGGAAAGTGAGGGAGACAGAAGAAGAGAAACAGCTTGTATATCGACAGCCACTAGCATCAGTAGCGGTGAGCTGTCAACACTCGCCCGGCCATACAGGACCAATTGATGATCAATCCTCCTCATGGGAGACCTGCCAGCAGCAAACACAATCAATCCTCTCTCTGCCAGACCTTCGAGCGATGTTGAAGAGGAACGCTGCTCGATTCGAAGCAGCCCGAGATTCAACAACTTGTTGACGTTCAAACTAACGCCTCTGAACACAGTAAACACGTTGTCACCCACTGATGACACCGTCCCCCTGTGGAACCATCAGAAACACACGTCCCCGTGTTTTGATCTGCAATTGTAGTGTCGCTTACGGACTAATAGGGGCTACTTCCACAATGCCTCAACACAATTATAAAGATGCAAGTCCTTCAAATTCAGACAAAATCCTGCTGGTAATGTTTGAGATACCCTGCGTATGCCGAGAGCGCTCAACGCTAGGGATGGGAATTGAGAACAGGGTTCCAGATTGTCGAATCCATCATGGATTGTATGCCTCTGAAGTTATCAGTTGCTTTTATCAATGACGGCATATTTTTGAGCAACTCTGCGTCTGCACTGCTGAAAACAAGGAGAGCGGAGAGGAAGAAACGGTCCTAATTGTGGTTGTGTCTAGAAGGGAACCCGCAAATTGTGGAAACTCTTGTGAGATGATCATGGTTAAGCATTGATCTTAAATAGTTAAGGTTAGGCATTGACCTTGAATAACCATATAATACAGATATCATATGAAACTAGAAAACCTAAGAAATCCATTGGTACCAACCATGTCATACTAGCTTGTCGGGAAGGAGGCTAATTAACGCTCCACATTTTGGCAACATTTTGGCAACATTTTGGCGAGGAAAAACTGGCATGACCATTTTCCAAGGGGTCACTTGACCTCTGACCTCATGATATGTGACTGAAAATGGGTTCTAAGGGTATCGACAAAAAAAGAGTATTGCAATTTATTCAAATGTGGCATCCCTACCTCATACTGCCAACAACTGGAATGGTCTGGCGCAGCAGATGAATTGTGGGATACACTTAGCGCTGAATGCCTCTCTGTAACAATATTAGGTTAAGTGTGCATCAAGTGTGGGTTAAGTATACTGTGTGTTGACATTTTTCAGATGTGGGACACACGTGCTTACTACCTGGGGGTGCGTTAAGAGTTAAATGCTTCAGATGGTAAATGTGGGTATTGGGACAAATTGCTTTTTTAGTGTTAGCCTTTTACTAATTACATGCTTGTTTACCAGTTTTGGGTGTTCCCATGGAAACGTCTGTTATATTGTAACTCTATTGTGTATACATATGACTGACTACTTAATTAAACATGTATAATTCCTAAAGGTTTTACAGATGGACGAACAAGTGAAGGAACAATCAGATCGACAGCTGTTTTTACGGTGCTTTACATACCGGCAGATCAATGTGAAATGAGCTGTTATTTTCTACTGACTCTTCAATTGTTTTAGCTTTTATTGATGGGACGAGTTAACCTTAGAGACTTGAAGTGGTCCACTTCAACAACACGCACATCAATAAAAAAGTGGTCTGGAGGGAGAAATGTTATGGAGTCTACAGATACACTGACTGGTCAGGAAGTTAGCAAGGCCTGCAACAATCAATAAACCCTGAACCACTGGAGACCACTGTGGTACGGCTTCAGTTACACAAGTCTATAGGAAACAAACGAGTCCGTGGAGTAATGTTTCCATCACAGAAATGACTACATATATATCGAAAGTTGTCTACAACCTAATGTGAACCTACAGTACAGTCAGGTCTTTCCTTTATTATTATTGTGGCGTGCATAAAAGAAGAAAACAGACCAGTCAATCTACTGTAGATTCTGAATTGGCTGAGCCACTTGTAAACTGTTAAAACCCACTTGCGTTTTGCTTTGTGGGAAATGTTTTAATATAAGAGGTGAGAAATTGTTATCTATCGTTATCGACGCTCGGCGAAGCACGCTGATCCATTGGTCAAATCAGAACTCTTTCGGTCCACTCGACTTGTATTACCAGCTGAGGCTAAATGGGAAAAACCAATGAGTGATTAAATAGGTCATCCAATTATTTCCTGTGTTTGTATATTATTCTTTCATTGCAGAATAGTGGGTCATTTGGTTGACACGCAGCCACTTAATTACAAAAAGGTTGTCCTGCTGTGAGCCAGATTAAATCAAGTCTAAACCAAACCAAGGCCAGCCAACTGCACCGTATCAAATCACATGCCAAAGAAATGAAGGAAAAAACTTGGTTTATCTTACGGTCTGCTGAAATAAAATACATTTAAACTAGTTGTTGAGAGGATTTGTGGGGGAACCTTTTTCAAGACGGATTATTTTTGGTAGATTTTGTATCAGAAAGTAAGCAAATACCAGAGGGTGTTTTTCAGATTGCGGTAATGAACATTTGTCCAAACATAAGGAGCAACATAGCAGTGTAGCCGCCAGGGTTAACTGTATCCCCCCTAAACTCGGGTTGCAGTAGATGTTTGGCTGTGGGCAGCCCGCTGTCATTCAGATTCTGTAGGGTAGATTGCAGGGTCAGAAAGAGGTTTTGAGAGCACCGCTGCAGTGAATGCCAATCAGAGCGCTGCGAACATGAGCCCGGAGTGAGGTTATGGGAATGGACGCCACCAATCCGAGAAACCGAGCAAGGAAATTTACATAGTGGTTAGCATTCAGCTGCCAAGTGTGAGCTATGATACTGAAGGCAGTGGGGGGAATACTAGACAGACCTCAAAACTGCACTACTACAGTTCAGGTTTAGACTGAACTGCAGTAAGCATTTATTACATATCTGATACTGGTGATTATGATGAGAATTTCTCCCTGATCACAGCTCCAGAAAGCAGACTGCAAGTCGCATGAAAGCTTTTTCTTTTACTTTCCTTTCTTTGAACTGTTCATCAATGATGTGTAAACTCATATTTTTTTTGTTTAAAAGGCAGAAATAAAAATAAATCCCCACAAATAAATCCACTGTGACTCAGTAAGGTGGGTAACTAGACTTGTGCCAATTGGCGATTGGATCATGTATCGAGGATTGAAGGGATGATGGACGATTTATTTTTCCTACGCTGATATTAAGGCGATTTAAACTAACTTACTATCAAAACTAAGATGTTATAAAATAATCTCTAGAATCTTAACCCCACAGTGCATTTAGAAATGTTTCTGGCGGAGCGGCATATCCGTCTGCTGAGCCCCGTTAATCAGCACCGAGTGAATTTTAAATCCTTAATTATAAATCAGTTTGCAGTTTCTTTTCCATGAATCTGACAGCCTGCGTCTCCGTTCCCCCTATGCCTGCTCACCAAAACTTTGCTCTGCGCTCCATAAGAGTAGTTTTGGATATGATTTGGATTGTGATATTAAAGATATAATGTTAAACGTAACATGATGCTGTGATATTATGACGATCGGACTGCCTATCGGTGATCTCGAGTAACCACAAATGGACGATATGAAAAAAGAAACAATCGCCCAACTCTATGGGTAACCCTGCAGTAAGGAACTACTAAACCTAAAAGCCTAAAAGAAAGTGACCAGTTGTATGTTTTGTTTTTATAATTGATGTGTTTATGGACTGCCTGGCTTATCGTGGTTGCAAACCTAATTTCTGCTGGTTCTTCGGTTACCACCACAAGTCTGGCCACAAGTCCCAGCAGCCGCTCCACAAGGGAGGCTTTGAGCATAACCCACTAAGGGCGCTTTCACAAGCCAACATTTAGTCCGTTTTAAGCGAACTCTCGTGCGATTCAAGCCCTGGTGCGGTTCGTTCGGGCCGTTGTGAATTATACTCTGGTGCAGACCAAAACAACCGGTCAAAGACCGCTTGCGAGAGGTGGTCTCACGCTGCCTGTGCAGGCGTTTGTTGAGATAAATGACAGGTAAACATGGGAGAGGACTGACCTGGGCTTCTGCAGAAGTCCGATGTTTGCTTGACAACTGGGCCAAAGTGAACATATAGAATTTGCTAAATAAAGTCCACAAAAATAGTGACGTTTATAAAGTCATTGGAGATAAACTGGAGGAGAAGGGATTCGTGCACACAGTAGATCAGTGCTGAGTCAAAGTGAAAAAATGTTGACAGCAATATATCAAAGTCTGTGATTCCTTGCATAGAAGTGGCAGCTCTCGAGACGAAAAAGATAAATTCGCTTCTTCGTAAACGCCCCTCAGCAAATTATTTATTTTAAATTTTTCGCTTTAATTTGTGCACTGTGAAACCGAACAAGACTAAATAGAAAACAAACCAAAAGTATCAATTTCTGATTCGGACTAACCAAACAGACTTGTACAAGCGCTCTCCTTCCTTCACACAGATGCATGTATAATTCCTCTGGAGGTTTGAGTTGAGGACCTCGCAGACAAGGGCCTCAGCCAGATGTCCCCATCTCACTGTAACTGAACATCTGGGCTTACCAGTACTGTCTGGCAGCAACACCGCACCACTTGATCCACCTGAACTCACCAACAGCTGGTGACCAGTTAACAGCTAGTGTCCGAGACATGTATATCCAAAGACCCGAGGATACAACTACATGACCGATTATTGCCCCAAGGTGTTCTGTTACCTTGCTCACACACACATAAAATCACAACATGCCTGGAGGGACTCAGTGAGAGACTGCCTCTTAGTACGACCTGTAATAGATAGCGCTGAAAAAAAGCACCATGCTTGAACATGATGGACAGTCCGTGACTACCACAGCAGCTCAATGCTAAAGCACCACTTGGGTTTACATCAGGCAGGTTGTTCCTTGTTGGACGTCCCTCAGCAGAACTATGGAGTCCCTTGGCAGCATCCTCTCTAGGACCTGACCACAGACTACAAATAAAAGCCTTCCTCTCCATGACATGCAGTTTCTCTGGGGAACTCAGCAAGAGGCTCACAAGAACGTACCTTGAGTCTTTCAGAAGAAAGGAGAGAATTCAGTCTTAACTATATCTAGTTGGTGCCACCTCCATCGACCCTATTCAGTAACTTTCCACATCCCAAGAGACATACATACATTATTTCTGTGCTCTGTGTAACCAGAGACTGAATCTTAAGTCTGTCTGTCCCAAAGCCAGAAAGCACACTAACCAAAACACACCTGTTGATTTCATCAAGAAAACAGGTCTGAAAGAAGTCCTCTGAGCAGACTGACTTTTACATACAGCGAATAAACTGTCACAGTGAACAAAGATCGCAGAGAAAACCAAATGAATTCTGTGCGGCGGGTGGATTTTCACTTACATTTTCCACACTGGGCTATCATTCATTCACTCATTATATCATTCAGCTATTTCATTATGCCTCCATCCTTCAGGCTATTCATTCATTTAACATTAATATTCATGAACGCAAAAATCAACTTTATATGATACTGTCAATGATCTTTTTAATTAACATTCTGAAAAATGTAAATTACCCCTTAAATATTAGCAACACTGGCTGGATCGAGCACCGAGCATGCACATACCTGCGTGTGCAAACACACAGACACACACACAATATGGAAAATTATCTCCTGCATGAATAATACACTGCACATAGAAACAACTTTGACTGGCTTCATAGTACCAAACACACACAAACACATCTCCTACTCACCCTCTCCAGGTCTTGTCGGAGGTGTGTGAAGAGTTTGAGGCGTCTGTAGAGGACGTCCTGCTCCTGCTGGGCCAGGTTGTCCACCTCGTCCCTCTTTAGGGTCACCAGAGGTCGATTATAGTTGGCCTTCCTCTTCATCTTCCAGAACTGATATAAGAAGTCCACCTTGAAGAAGAGACAAAACATTCCCATTTTTGTTTAAATTACAATGTTCTCATGAAAGTCAGAGGATTGTAGAAGAAACTCTTAGTCGACTAACACTCATACTCGACTTATCGATGATTTAATTGATAGATCTGTATAACTGAACACAAAAGCACCACTTTGAATCTTATGTTTACCAGAGATATGCTCTTAAGTTTCTTGAAAATAAGTCATTCAGCATGAAAAAAACGTAAAAAAATGACTTATCAACTAAAGAAATCTTCAGACCAAAATGACTGATTAGTCAACTAATCGACTAAGAGGGGGCAACCCTAGCGGATTGACACATTAATTGCTTCAAAAGAAACAGCACTGATAGAAATTGTACTTAAAAAACTGCTCTGAATGTACAAATCTCATTTATAATAATCATGCCATCAAATCATGATACAGAGTTTTCATCCCTATGTATAAAAACGCTGTTTGCTTACAGTTGTAGTCTTCCTTTAAAGTGAAAAAAGCTCTTGCCTGCAGCCACAACCGCGCTTGGAAAGCAAAGGCCAGTTAATCACAGCGCGTTCTAAACAAAAGCCTGTGATTTATCAGACAGTTTACCTGTGAATAGGGAGCACTTTATTTGACGCACTAGAGCCGGCACTCGAAATGCAACTCATCAATACCACATCTGATTACATTTAATTAATATTTGTGGAAGGCAAACTCTTCATCTCGACTAATATATGATTAGCTGTGTGAATAATGTGTGGGCAAATGGAGAGACCTTTTCAAGTTATCATTTATTATTACTTTATATTTCAGAAGATTGTAAATTGCTCCATAGATTTATTGTGTTTTGTCAGACCAGGCAATATTCTCCAGCCAATCGCACGAGGCTTCAGCTTCGGGGACAGAAATTAAACTTTCTATCTACGTTGCTGTCAGAGTATTTGCATAATTGTTGCCTGTTAGCATGAACGATAGCATCAGCGAGCTGTGTGTCCACCCTGTCGGTGTGCTTTGTACTTATGTTTTATTTATACCTGACTCACTGTCTGGAGGAATAAGGTATTTTGGTGCACATGGAGGTGTATCTATCATAGCGAATGACAAGTGTTTGGTGTAATTTCTTATCATTTCATATGACAAATCATAGTGTTATAGTTCCATGGCTTAACGTACCTGGGGGACGGGCAGCGCCAGGTTTTCGGCCACCTCCCTGGGATCCACCAGTTGGTAAAACTCATCCTCCAGCTCCTGGAGCTTCTGTTTCCTCTGGCTCACCTTCTCTCTCTCCAGCTGGTCCCGCTCGGCTCGCTCTGATGCCGACACCGAAATCGGGTACAATACCGGCCTCTGCTCCGGGTCACTGCTGAAGTTTGGTTGGTGCTGATGGTCCGTCCGGAGCTCAGAACTGGCACCGGTGGTGGCCCAGTCGGCTCTGGCTGCGGCGTGTGCTCCGTTGGTGGTGGAAGCGGCGGTGTGGTTGCCGTTGCTCACACCGGTCAAACTGGAGAAGTTGTTGGTTGCTGTACTGCTGTTGCCGGCGGTGCAGCTGTGCTCCAGGCAGAAGGACTTGAAACGCACTTCGTCGTTCTCTGCCAGGATGGTCCTCATCTCCAGGCCGTGGTCGAAGGCGCACGTCACATGGAAGGCCACGATACAGGAGGGCATGGAGCACTGGGAGGGGAAGAAAGAGAGGAAATCCAGTTAAGGGCAGAGACAGAATAAGAGTGCAAAAAAGGTTTCCACCAAAAGTTCCCGGGACTTTTTAGTCGAAGATTATTACTGCAAAGATTAGGCAAATTAGTCCGCTGACGTATGAAAAAGGACGACGGCTGCTGGTGGTCGCAGCGGTAAACACACTCTGCAGCCTGATGCCCAATGTGCCCGTCTCACTCCGACGACATTTACTGCTGCATAGTATTTGCTGATGCACGTTGGATGTAATGAATGAAATACGGCGGAGGAAAATGAAACTAAAAGCATCTGTCTCCACAGTAAATCATCTGTTGAGTGTTTGATGGTTATTTATTTGTGCTTTAGAACGTAGCCCTCGTGAAACAATCAGAAAATAACTTTTCTTTCTCTCATTCACAGCACCGCCGCACTGTCTCCCTCTTCTAACATTACCGCTTGCCCTCGCAATCTCTCTCTCTTTCTCTTTTTTTAAATGAGTCGGGAGGCCGACAGCGGAGCATAACTTTACTTTCAATGTTATCAAACAAAGAAAGCTGCTCTCCCCTCATCTTAAAATGGTCCTAAATCGATAGCGGAGTACCTTCTTTATGAATGAAGTGGTACACAAGTTGAAGCAGCGGCACTGTATCCATCCATCTTCAACCGCTTATCCGGGTTCGGGTCGCGGGGGCAACAGCTCCAGCATGGGACCCCAAACTTCCCTTTCCCGGGCCACATTAACCAGCTCTGACTGGGGGATCCCGAGGCGTTCCCAGGCCAGAGTGGAGATATAATCTCTCCACCTAGTCCTGGGTCTTCCCCGAGGTCTCCTCCCAGCTGGTCGTGCCTGGAACACCTCCCAAGGGAGGCGCCCAGGAGGCATCCGTACTAGATGCCCGAACCACCTCAACTGGCTCCTTTCGACTGTATGTGTTTTACCAATCAGCGACGGTCATCCCTGAAAACTTCACCCCGAAAGCTCCTGTACTTTTAGAAATTACTACACCCCGACCAGGTCCCTTTAGGGGGGGTAAAAAGGACATGTGACATGTCCCCGGAACTTAATTTAGACCCTGGTCCCTGTGGTCGAAACACAAAGGACAGACCAGGGATGAGAGATGATAAGGAAGCAAGGAAGGATGTAGGGAGCCAAACAAGAGATGTAGCACAGGAATTATGGGAGGAGAGAAAATGGTAAGAATGGAAGGTGGAACAGGGAAGAATAAATCCCATTTGAGTGTTAATTATGTCTGTGGGTTCATTAAAAAGAAAAGCAGATTGAAATGCTTGATAGAAAACAAACCGTTTTTTGTTACAATCTCGGAGCGACTCTCTCTTTCTCGGAAGCACACATGGATTTAAACACACACACACGCACAGACACAATTTTTCTTCAATTTCTCAGACACTTTGTCACAGCTATTTGTTTTAAAGTGTCATTTTCGGTCCATTTCTTGTGTTATCAAGGTTCCAATATGAGTGCAGCAAAGCAGAAAGACGAGACAAGTCACAACAAACACGGTTCCCCCATTTCTGCTGACATTTCGGTAACTTGGGATGTGTGTGTATGTGTGTGTGTGTGTGTGTGTGTTTCTCAGTGCTATCCATTACAGGTCATACTAAGAGGCGGCCTCCCACTGAGTCCCTCCAGGCATGGTGTGATTTTGTGTGTGGCTGTGTGTTGTTGTCACTGCGTGCAAGTACGTGCACATTTGTCAGCGTGTGTGTGAGTGAGTGAGTGTGTGTGTGTGTGCAGGTCGGTGCGTGTACTTTTTAGAGGAGTTCAGCATTCAGCAGTATGGTGACTCCCTTCACTGTGCTGTTTATGAGCGTGGTGACAAAAAGCTGACTGATCCTGCCGACTCTACGGTCTGCAAACAACTTCTACGTTTTCACAAACCACCTTTCCTCTCTGGCTCTCTGGCTCAAGTGCTTTCTGCAACAACACATATACAGCAGCTCTCTGGTAACAGTAAAGCCTACTGAACTCTTGCAATTAATGCTTTAGCAGATGAATATACTGTATATACAGTATACAACTTTAAGGGCCATTATATCCTATTTGTGCAGCAACTACCTTGAACTCACGCTAGTCTGTGCTGCATTTTTCTTCATCACTCCCTGTCACACCCCCAACAACACTGATTTTAAACTAAGTAGGTCATCAGTACTTGAGGTAAACCAGTTCATCATCACAACCTTTCAGCCTTCAGAGGGGCATGAAATCTGTGAGAGGCTGCAACCTCAGTGTTCCTGAGTGGTCTATCTGTTTAGGTTTTATTTGGTAAGAAACCACAATAAATAAAAGTTCCTGTTTAGTTTTAATTCTGCCTGCTCTCTCTCTCTCTATTGTGCCCTCTCTTCTCTCTGTCTCTCTCTCGTTTCCTTTTTTTTTGGGCTGAACCGCAGAGGGCCACTGAGTCACCGAGTGAATGACTGACTGAGTGATGAAGTTACACGATTGGTAGGCCGAGTGTTGGTGTTTCCTCATTGGCCGTTGCTCTTTCAAAACAGACAACGTTTTCGTCATCGGTGCGAGTGCTCCTTTATAGGCGTAGTTCCACCAGATTTGGTGACAGAGGGAATCTAAGTTCTTTCCTATGGAAAGCAGGAGAAGCAGTCACCCAGTGCATGGTGGGAGTATTGCGGCGAGTAGGAGAGTGTCTGTATTTGCATAAAGTTGAAAAATCTCAGCTTTATGCAAATGAGCCCGTCCAGCGCAACAGGTCCGACTCACAGAACTTGGACCAAGCTGGCAAACTAGGCAAAACCAGATTCAGCAGTGGCGTCACCTATTTCTTCCTTAAAATGTTTTCAGAAGTAAATTTTGGTGGATTGTTAAGACAGAATAACAGAAAGTATTAGGAAAGGTACGTCAGCGCCTGAATGGCCAGTTGAGTGGAGCAGCGCGTCCCCTAGTGTCCTCACCAGACCTGGTGGACATGTACCGCTGGATTTAACATTATAAACATGACCACGTGTATTTGTGTAACAATTTAGCTACAAATTCACAGACTGACAATACACGGTCCAGCCATATACTCAGTCTTCACCGAGTCTTGTTGACTCAGTATCGAGGCTTATGTATGTGTTGGGAGGATAAACAGAGAGAATGCCTGAACTACAACTTACATAACTTCTGACCATGCATATGAATCCACGTGAAACCACAAACCAGTGTGAGTACCGATGTATACCCTTCCAGCCTAGTTGGCCTGATCTGCAACAAAATTGTCAGCATAAAAACGGTCAGCTGTGTAAAAAAGGTTGACGATGGTATGAAAAGTCAGTGGCGTGATCCAATAGTCACATGTCACCAGTAGAGTGATACATCATCTTGTTAAAAAGTTACAGTCTATACTGTAGACCCGTTTTATTACCAACTTCCCCAAATGTCAGGGTGAGCCCGCTGCAGCTGCTCTCACTTATTTGGTGTCAAAAGGCGAAAGGTTGAACACAGCGTGGAGCCGATTAGATGTGTTGTTTGGTACGTTTTGATAAGAGTCGTCGCAAAAACTACTCATCTGGCCTTTTCGACTGCACCTGCTCAGTTCTGGCAGGGATTCATTAATAATGGTTTTATCATTGCCTATGCTGAGTGAGTACTTGTAGGTGTTTGTGGATAACAAACTGCTTGTTATCTTCAAACCTTTGCAGGAGGTAACCATACGAAAAGAAGATATTAATCATATTTTTGATTTAATCATATTCTATTTTGCCCTATGAGAGAGATCTGGGCACATATCTATCAAACTGTTGAAAGTGAAATTTTATATTTTCTCTAATGAACCTCTTCTATCAACAGCAGACTCTCCTCCCTGCTCCAGTTTGGCTTTCTTTTTCTTTTGGTCCGAGTTCAACCAAAGTCCAATTAATTCATCCTCATGTTTACATATTAAACACAATAAATTGTGTTAATTGCAACAAGAATGTTTCAAACAAATTAACTTACTGTACGCACTAAACTTTGCTGTAAATAGGAGTAAGTCGTTTGATACGTGTTTTATTCTTCACACTAAGCAAGGAACCTTTTCACTCCTGGGTTTGTGCTTTAGAGCATTCCTAATTGTAATTCTTAGAAGTTTGATCAACTAAAAATGAACGCCTTGCTTATGCCTCCGCCAACCAGTCAAGTTGCAGTTTACATACATGTCTGTCCAAAATGTCATCACTTCATCACTTTATCCAATTAGATATTTGTATAAAATTGTCATAATAAGCATATTAATCCTTGAGTTATGGCCCAAAACGAGGTCACAGTGACTTTTGACCACCAAAATCTAATTAGCTCAAGTGGACGTTTGTGCCAAATTTGAAGAAATTCCCTCCAGGCGTTCCTGAGATATCGTGTTCACGCCAATGAGACGGACAGACGGACAACCCGAAAACATAATGCATCTTCTGACCACAGCTTTCGCCAACACGGAAGCATAAAAATGCAGAGGCATGTTTCTGACAAGGACAGAAACCCCTGTTGACTCAACATTCATAGTCTTCATTTCTATTAGATTTCCAACGCACCTACACTACGAACTTACAGTATTAACTCATCAGTTTAATCATCTTTGATGTTAGACACAGAAGCACCTCAAACTGTTTTAATTTGTCTGATAACAAACAACACCTAAGACCATTACTTCCCACACACATCTGTTGAGCAGTTCTAGATAATTTAGAGCTGGCCACCGGACACAGGATCATGAGGACAGCAGCAATTTCAAGGATTTTCTTTTTTTTATCTACTCCAAATATCTTGTTTGCCAGAATTTAAGAACTCAAACTGGCATGCCTTGGAGTGAGACATTCGTCATAAAAATCCAACCCTACCTTTTCAATTCTAACCCTGTCAAGTGAAGAAATCCTGATGAAATTATTGATTTGAAGACTTGACAGTGCAGCTACAGTAAATCAGTGCCAGTATATCACACAGTTTTGATCCTTGGATGGAGAAAGAGCCGAAACACCTGAGGAATATTGATGCTATATTTTATCTATTCGTTTTCAAAACCTTTGATTTCCCTCAAATCTACAAACATTTCATGCCCAGTGGGAATCTAGGCTTACGTGGACTATCTCGATATTCATTTGAAAACTTCTTTTTCCCCCTCAGATATTGATTTGTCTGAATTTAAGCCTTTCATGTGGTGTCCTACATGGTGTAGGCTTACACTAATAACAACAACAGTATGCATGGGATGATATGATCACTATAATATAACAAATACAGCACAGGCTGGACTGGTTGACCTTTCCAATCGACCTTCGTTTGATAAAGCACTAATTAGGAGTCTCATCGCACTTGGAGAACTTGGCAATAATACAGCAGGTCATTAAATACAAAACAGTTTGGTCTGAACACTCTGAGATACCCGACTATCATTATGAGTCAGCACATGAAAAGAGGAAAGTGTCATTAGATGAACAAAAGTTTATTTTTACCAAATTGCCAAAAAGACAAAATAACCAAATGTTAGAGCAACGTGGATTACACTATAAAAAATGGTCTAGAAGGGAAAAACTCTGATCTGACCTACTCTGCATTGAACACACAAGAAAATCTGGGGAAAATCAAGACTGATAACATATTTTTCATTCTCTCTCAGACTCTCCTGTGCCTAAACCTTTCAAGACAGAAAACTGATTTGCTATTTTATACTTTCCTCTACGTTAAGAGCCTACACAGGACTCCTGCTGCTCATGGTGCCGTGTAGCGCTGCATCTCCACCTCCTGTGTGAGGTGGCAGCTGATCAGTGAGTGTGTTTGTGCAGCCGCCTGCCTCCAGCCATGGAAACAGCAGAGAGAATCTCTCTCCCTACGGGTGATTCTGCCTCAAGGACTCGCTGTTAATCTAAAGCATCAAGACTGTGACAGCAAACACCCTCACTGCTGCACCAACAAGCATCTGGACACACTTGTAGGTACACACGGTCATATACATCCAGCACATATGTGTATACAGCGAGCGTAGGGCTTCAGGAATCCAGTTCACCTTGAGGGCACTTTTAAAGCTGAATGGTCCGCCAGCTTATAGCTGTAAAGTGTGTTAGTGTTAGTGTGTCAGCAGGGGTTTTGTTTGCGTACTCAGCAGCATGTTTAAGAGGTGCCAGGTTCAAACAAATCCACCCGCGCCCAGCGGGAGGCTAAGAACTACGATGATCTGTGTTGTTGAGAGACATTTTATGAGAGAGTGTGTGTGTGTGTGTGTGTGTCGAGTTTATACTTTAAAACAGTTTGCTTTGCTGTGCTCATATGTACGATTATGTGTGGGTGTGCCTGTAAGGCTTTATGTCAGGATGTGCATCCCATCTGTTTGTAAGGATGAACTCCAAAAGTTAAACCTTAATATTGAATTTCACACACAATTCAAACTTTCACCAATTTTCTTCAAGCTTGTTTTCATTCCAACGCCACCTGCAGATGATGTACAGTTTGCATGCACATGGCATGACGACTGAAGAAGAAGAAAAAGGATGAAGAGGTTGAACGAAATTAACAGTTCATCTGTCTGAGCCCTTAATAGTGGACGGCAGCCGTCAGAACAAAATTCAAACATGACGCGCGTCCCAGAAGCGGCCGGGTATTGATAAATGTGTATATATTTAAATGTGATGTGTATTGATAAATCCATGGCGCTGTCCGTGGTGCTGAAGTAGCAGATGGATTTGTAACTGCGACCTTTTCTCTGAATCGTGCCCTTTGAATTGAACAAATCGCCTACTGACAATAGCATATCCAACATGCATGAAAAAGCAGAGTACAAAAACAAATAAAGTGAATAAAGTACCTGTATGCAGGTTCCCGTGTGTTCTCGACACAGGCTGCAGGACAGAGCCCAGCGGCTGGCGGGGATGTGGGACACCTTGGTAATGGGCTCCATCTTCTCTGGACAGCCTATACTCACCTGCAGGGAACAAGTAGAAACACATACATATGATACAAAGCAAGGATTGTGATGAATAATCAACATTGTATGGAGATGAATCGTATTTTTTCATCATCATCATCATATAACAGGTTTCATCTTAATATTTGAAGTCCGTCAATAGAAAATGTTGAGATAAGATTAATTATTTGACTCATTTATTAAAGCAAAATGACAAACATATTCGAGTCCCAACTTCTCAAAAGTGAGGATTTGCTGTGTTTTGTATATAAAATAAAAATCTAAAGTGAATATATTTGGATTTTTGGACAGTTGGTTGAACAAAACAAGCAATATGAAGACGTATTATTGGGTTCTGAAAAACCTCCGTTAGGTATTTTTTACCATTTTGTAGTCCAAACCATTAATAGATAACAAAAATTAGGCGTTCCTCAGATATCACAATTACGTGAGTGGAATGGACGTGAGGTCACAGCAACCTTTGATCACTTATCAGTTCATCCTTGAGTACATGTGGATGTTTGTGCCTAATTTGAAGACATTCCCTCCAGGCGTTTCAGAGATATTGCGTTCCCGAGAATGAACTGGACGGACAACCCAAAAACATAATAATAAAAATAAAAATTGGTAGTTGTTGGGTCGCTCAGTTATTTCATTAATATAGATATTACAACAATTACCAATTACCAGCTGGAGATCGTGCTTCACCCATCATTTTATTTAGCAAAAAGTCTCCTCTGGATAACGGTCCTCACTTTATAAAACGATTTCATCTCCACCAAACCATCCACTCAATGATAATAATCAACTTATTGTAGCTTGAATGATAATTTATTCAGTGTCTTCAAATTTCAAAAGCCAAGATCTGGAATTAGAAAGTCTGTCCTTGGACCCGGAGCAGGGACACCTGTGCTTCTTGGAAAAACAGGATTGTAAAGCCCAGTGTGACTCACTCTCTCTGAGCGGTCTATTCAGAACAGCTTTGGCCCAAAACCCTTCTCCACCAAATACAACCAAAAAGTCATTGACCTGTGCCAACCAGCCATGCAGAACAGAGTGGAGAGCACTCATCTCCAAAGTGCCATTTCTTCCTTCCTTCCTCTGCTGCCTGTTTCTTTCCAAACACCATTCCACCTCTTCCACATTCACTTATTCTCACATTCGTGGCGTCGCCCTCTCCCCTTGTCCTTCACGCTTGCATTAACAGGCTGACGACTGATTTCCGCAGGTCGTGCCCCTCCCTCTCTTCGTCCACTTGTACTTATATCGGATTTTCTTTCCCCTCCTCTTGTCTGCTCGTTCACAGAACGAGCACACGGCCTCGGCTCTTTCTGTTATTATTGATGTCTTTTGTACAGCACACTCGATCGGAGTAGAGGTCAATTTTCACTCCATTGAGGATGTCAATAGAAAGTGCCATTCAGACAATGATGGCACAGCTGTCACCGTCAATGTTCGCTTCTTTTATACTGCTGATGTGCGAAGCGATCGATGGCAAAAGGATTTCCACTTTTTGAATCAGAGAGGTTGCACTTTACACAATTCCTCCACCTTCTCCTCTTCTGCTTGTTTGTCAATACTCAAAAAGCCAGGGTTGTAGATTTATGTGTGTGGGTGTATATACACTAGGGCTGTCAATCAATTAAAATATTTAAGCATGATTAATCGCAATTTTTTTTATCCGTTCAAAATGTACCTTAAAGGGAGATTTGTCAAGTATTTAATACTCTTATCAACATGGGAGTGGGAAAATATGCTTGCTTTATGCAAATGTATGTATATATTTATTATTGGACATCAATTAACTACATAAAACAATGACAAATATTGTCCAGAAACCCTCACAGGTAAAAAATATGCTCAAATCATAACATGGTAAACTCAAGCCCAACAGGCAACAACAGCTGTCAGTGTGTCAGTGTGCTGACTTGACTATGATTTGCCCTAAACTGCATGTGATTATCATAAAGTGGGCATGTCTGTAAAGGGGAGACTCATGGGTACCCATAGAACCCATTTTCATTCACATATCTTGAGGTCAGAGGTCAAGGGACAGTTTTTCCTAGACAAAATTTAGCATAGGATTGGAGCATAATTTAGCCATCTTCCAGACAAGCTACTATGACATGGTTGGTACCAATGGATTCATTAGGTTTTCTCGTTTCATATGGTGCCAGTATCTTCACTCTAGTTTTAAAACTGAGTCCGCGACAACCTACAAATTGCAAGTTGCGCTAATGCATTAAAGAAATTAGTGGCATTAAAGCATTATTACCGCGTTCATTTTGACTATAGCATTAATATAAATATACCAAAACACCTGCCATTCAATTACCTATTTCACAAAAACACATTTTTTTAAAAGCCCACACAAGAAAAAATAAAAACCTCCATGAACATGGAGAAAATCAAGCACAAAAGTAAAAAAAAAAAAAATAACTAACTTGGTTGTATTGAACCAATAACTAACTAAAACTAAAAAAGAACATGACAAGATTCTAACTACAGTGGGACAAACTAATCAAATACAAACCTATATTATTGTTCCTTAGGTTTTCTAGTTTCATATGATGCCAGTATCTTCACTCTAGCTTTAAAACTGAGCTCGCTACAACCTAAAAATCACAAGTTGCATTAATGTGTTAAAGAAATTAGTGGCGTTAAGAGTCTGCATTAATGCGTTATTATTGCGTTAACTTTGACAGCCTTAATAATTACTGTATGTGTGTGTAAGCACATGCAGGTCTTTAACATGCCCACTCCCCGATTTGCATATTCTAGCCCCAATTGCTTCACATTTCAAAGCCGGTTGACGGAAAACTGTCAAAATCTGAAATCACTCCAGTGGAGATGGGTGGAAATCACAGTGTTAAATGAAAAGGCATTTTAAAAAAGGGGTTCCGTGTCTTTGTGAATGGGTGTATGTGTGTGTGTGCGTGTGTGTGTGTGTGTGTTGTGAAAAGCCGTTTAAAGAGGGACCTCTCTCTAGGGGTTGAAGGCAGAGGGC
This sequence comes from Sebastiscus albofasciatus, assembly GCA_916701655.1. Taxonomy (NCBI): domain Eukaryota; kingdom Metazoa; phylum Chordata; class Actinopteri; order Perciformes; family Sebastidae; genus Sebastiscus; species Sebastiscus albofasciatus. Next base: position 19,420 of record CAKAOI010052502.1, read on the forward strand.
AGACGGCAGCTATACACACAGCACTGCAGGGGGGCTGTATCGTTTGAAGGCTGGGTGGTGTGTTCATGCACATAAACACACACACACAAACATGCATCCAACCCAGCACTCTCTATGAATGGCACTCTCACACACGCAGAGCCTCTTTTCTGGAAATTTCCACTACTATCATATTCAGTAGAAATCTACTAGCCAGTGTTGTGATGTGTGTGCCGTGTGCCTTGTGTTTATTTGTGTAGACGTCTGCTATTAGCGCCTCTTTAGCTCATGCGAGCAGTATATGCGAGGACACACGCACAAACACACAAACGCACATACGGCATGCAAATTATCTTTTTTTTTTCTCCCTCCACGGTAGGAAGAGAAAACAAAAGCGAACGGAGCAACGAAAACAATTAGCCCAATCAAGGGTGACAGAAGGCAATTAGAAGTAAAAGGTTTGAGCTGCCAAAAGTCACTCTATTACTGAGGAATGTGCTGGTGGAGTGTGTTCCTGAATAGGCTGAAGACACATGACTGACTGCCTTAACAGTTTAAAGGTGTGTGCAAGGCATGAAGCAACATCCGTCCCTGAACCTCTGAAATAAGCGGCTGCTTTATGTCCATTTGGAGCTTTCAGATGAGACGTTTCCAAAAGGTATCATCAAAACACATCAAGTGGAAATGAGCGGCTGCTTGGCTACACGCTTGACAAACAGGTTCCTCGTGAATCAATTTACATTATCTGCAGACTGATGAGAGTGAGGTTTTGACTGAAGAAGCTAAATGAAGTATTTTAAGCATTTACTACAACAAGGAAACCCAAATGGAAAAAACTGACAGGTGCGAGCGTTTCTGAAAGTCTAGACCACATTTCCCGTAAATAAAGTTGTTTTGAATATTTTAAAGTACACTCACAGGCCATATGTACATCAAAAGAGTTATGGGTCGCTGTAACCATTCCTCCTCTCAGCTGAAATGAATGATGCTTTAACAGTCGGGGTTAAAAACATCAAATGGGTATAGAAATAGGTAATATTACGGTATTTGTGTTTCTATGGTGTTTCCTTGCTGAACAGCAGTGGAGGGATACTTTCTGGTACTACATGTAGGTTTGATATAGTATCAAGAAGAGTAGAGCTGGGTATCGGTACTCAATACCTTGAAAGTATCGACCGAAATAACCTAGTAACAAGTAGTATTGAAACGTCTCCAGTCAAACGATACCTGCAATCGATCCTTTTTGTGCCAAGATCTAGAAAAAAAAATGACTATTTGTATGGTTTTGCTCGCAGCCGATCACCACAAGCGTTCTTCGATTTAATGAGACTTGTGATTGGTTATTATGGTTATTTAGCCTCCTTTGCTTCAAGCTAGAATGACATGGTTGGCATGATATGGCTTTAGAACTAATCTCGCCACAACCAAAAAATGTGGTTCAAAAATGTGTTAAAGAAGTTAGTGGCGTTAAAATGAATTTTCAGCAACGCGTTATTATCGCATTAACTTTGACAGCCCTAGTTTTTACACTAATTTTGACAATGACTACAGCTGTATGCACTCAAAAAAAAAAACACACTGTGCCACTGTGCACCAATATTCAACACTCAGAGGTAAAAGACGAGGCATGAATACCAATTTATCCATTAACAGCGGCATTGAGTGCAACAAGTAGACATCTAGTTTGGTGTGTGACGAAGATCATAAAGACAATATATACCGGTAAGCCTATCTTTGATTGGAAGAAATGAGTCCTGCACCAGATATAGGACATGTGGAAAAAGACTACCTTAAGCACAGAGGGGCAAGCATGACAGAAAAAAAAAAGGAAAGTGGAACAGTTATCTACGCCATGATATATTTGGATCATTTGACCCCCTGTGGGTCTTACCTCAGGGATCCATAAGGCACAGCTGACGTGGACCCACTTGGTTCCACTGCGGGTGGGCTTGAGGGCCCCCCCTCTCTTGGGGCAGAGCAGACATTTGGGCTGGACGCCCAGCGCGCAGGTCCGACACAGCCAGTTCCCCTGGGGTACCTTCAGGATGCCGTAACACGCCTGCGACACGGAGAGAAGAGAAAGAAAAGTTAGACAAAGAGAGACACTTTATGTTTCAAATATTGTTATTGTGAAGGGTTGGATCCTCAATCATTCATGACATCCAGATAAGCATGCTTCCTTTTTCCATTATTTTTTAAAGCAAACAAATACGACAAAGAACTAAACATCATGGTTTATAATATCCCTGAAGTGGGCAACTTATCAATTATCAACAGAAGAAATAGTCTTCACATCACAGAGTGTAGAGTGAGCAACAGAACAAAAACAAAGTGATGAGAGACACGTTATGGCTGGCTCTGTCTGAAGGCAACAAAATCCACCTCTTCAGTTTTTGTATGGATTAACAAACACGATATAACGGGTTCAATACTTCGCTTTAAAAAGGAGCTCGTAGGCAGATTTTGTTACCTTTGGACAGAAGCAGTCTTGTTGTTTCCCCCTGCTTCAAGTCTTTATGCCAAGCTAACCGGCTGCTGGCTTCATATTTAGTAGACAGATATGAGAGTGGTATCAATCGTCTTCTTCTTCCTATAAATCTAACTCTTGGCAAGAAAGCGAATAAGCAAATTTCCCAAAATGTCGAACTATCCCTTTAACATGGTTTTCCCAATAAGATGGTGGGAAGTGAATAAAGTGTAATGTTAAAAGACCATACAAGACAGTCAATGCTTTCAGCTCTTTTCAGTACGCCATGAAAATAAAGTTAAGAAACATAATCTATTGCAGTCACTATTTACTAATGCTGTCCTCAACCAAAGAAATTCTTATCTCTCATATGATTTTGTCGATTAATCGATTAGTTGATTTAATCTACAGATCACTGAGTTTCTCCATAAATAATCACACAAAAGCACCACTTTGAATCTTGTGTTTACCAGAGATGTGCTCAGACGTTTCTCAGAAGTCATTCAGCATGGAAAAAGCATACGACTAATCTTTTACAGAAATCTGAGACCAAAGCGACGATTAGAGGGAGCAACCCTATTTTTCTACTTCTTTTACTCTAATTACTTTTATTATTTCATCTCTCTTTGTTAAAGGCATGTTGTCTTTATACAGTGACTGCAATGGAGCTGCAGCATCTGAGGTTTGATAGTCAGCCTCTGTGCCATGCACTCACAGGCCATGCCATCAGGAAATTAAACCCAGAACACACACACAGTGAATACACATGGACACTGTGAAACGGATAATATGAATTTTCCCACACGCACAAAAGCAGCCTCTGCTGGCTTTTGTACAACTTTTACCTAATCGGTTTAAAAAAATGTGTTTCTCACTTTTTTTAAATGACTTCAATAAAGAAGTGAGAGAGGAGCCAGACTGGGAGGAAAGAACAATGATTTAAAACAGGCTGGATTTGAACCCAGACAGGATTTTAACCAGCTGCACCACAAGGCCACCCCATCGTCTCAGTACTTTTCATATTTGCATACTTTCAGCGGTTGCTGCATGTAAACTGAAAACTTAAAAAGCAATTACAGTCAGCTGCTTATCATATAAAATTAGCAAATTAACACATGGCAACAAACTCCTCATTTCTCCCTTTTGACTAATCTTACAGCTCCTTAAACGGTTATGCTCACTGCTGCTCCAATAACACACCCACACAGACACACACAAAAATGCACTCTTGAACAATTCCTCCACATATTATCGTCCCCGCCCAAAACATTTCTTTCAACCAGAATTACATCAACTTACGGAAGCAAGACATTTTCAAAATGCCACTTGGTGTTGTTTTAAAAACACAGCAGGTTATTGTAACATCAGCGTTCCACCCATTTCCTCTTCCGCTAGCACATTGGGGTGCCCTGAACGTTTTTCATGCCAACATAACAGCACACTGACTTGTATATTTGATAAGATCCACTGCCCTTATTGTCAGATATGATTTACAGTCTCTACTGCAGGGAGTGAATCATTCTTAACGCCTCCATTGTTATAACTTCTGTGTCAGATCTATCAAATCTCATTTTTAACGGGTCAAATCAAACTATCACTCATTTATTTGAGGTCTAAATGAAATTACAAGGTGAAAAAAACACCCTGGACATCCCCAAACATAATGTCTGGCACATTCAAGCCAGGCCTCAGTATGCAATCACTCATACTCAACAGACGTTGCATGTTATATGACTGTAAAGCTAGAATACATCATCAGTTCTAAGAAGATAAAAAGTACAAAAACAAACTTCTTAACACGAACAGGAAGAATGAAAATGAGACATCAAAGACTTCATCTTCATTAAAAGCAATTAAAGCACTTCACTGATCGAAAGGTTTTATTGATCAAACAAAACACTTCAGTGAGCCGGGTCTGTTTTATACCTGCTGAAGGTTAGACAGACCGCCTCACTAAAGACGCAACAGTCAGTGTTGAATGTGTTCACTCTATAAAAGCAGTAATATTACTGAATACACCCTGGGAGCGACAATTTCTTTCACTGCTTGTTACAGTTTGTTTCCATGACACCTCGATGCTTGGCAGTTACTTCTTCTTCTAACTAACAAAAACTGGGAAAACACTGTAGGTGCCCTGTGGTGTGGCGCTATAGAACAGTGTTTTGATTAACTGGTCCCAAAATTGTTTGTGTCTTGGGTGCACAAAAATGTGTTTACAATGAAAAATCCACAGGTATTTTACATCTCCTGATGCATTAAGTTTATCTTTTTGCTTAATAAAGTCAATATTGGTGGAATAAAAAGCTACACTTTCATCTGAATACATGCATAAGATGAAAGATTTCTACATTTTGGGATTGGGGTGATCCTGTATTCCCTCTTTTTCTAAATACTTCAAGGTGAGGGACCAACATGAGATTGGGTCTGCAGCTGGAGGTAACTATTTCCATCCAGTGTCACAACAGCAGGAAAGCAAAGGCAGCCTGACGACACGGAAGGTGTGTTAGTGCCAACGGGGCAGACAGAACAATTAACACCGTGTCCCTGTGAAGCAAACACAGCAGCAACACCCTCAAGCCTCAGGTCGTCAAAGAACCATTTGTGAAATTGCTCCTGTACGCAGACTTCCATGGCGATGAAAAGGGGAGAAAAATATGAGTCCAAAATCGAAAGAATACTTATTTTTAAAGGGATAGTTCGGGTGTTTTGAAGTGGGGTTGTATTAGGTACTTATCCATAGTCAGTGTATTACCTACAGTAGATGATGGTCGGCACGCCCCCATCTTGGAGAAACAGAAGCACTGACACCGGAGTAAAGCAATACAGTGCTGTGGACGGGGACGGCAGAAAATATACATTATCTTAGATATTTTAGTCACCTAAAAGAAAGGCTCACCTAACAAAATCAATACCTGTTCAAGTGTACACTACATTTAGAATATTTTCTCCGCTTTATCTTGCCGTCAGACAGCCCTTTCCTTCTCCTTTCCGACGGGGACAGTGAAACTTATCTAAAAACAAAAACTGTATAGATACTTTTCACTTACAGTTCAGTTTGCTGTCGGAAAATATTTTAAATATAGCTTACACTTAAACTGATATTAATTTTCTTAGGTGAGACTTTCTTTTAGGTGGCGGAAATATGTTTTTCTGCCGTCCCTGTCCACAGCACTGTATTGCTTTGCTCCGGTGTCGATGCTCCTATCTGTTTCTCCAAACTGGGGGCGTGCCGACCGTCATCAACTGCTACTGTAATTAATACATCTACTAAGTACCTCACACAACCCCACTTCAAAACACCCAAACTATCCCTTTAACATTGTCTTCTGGTTCAAGCACCACCTAAGTGTCAAAAGCAAGACAAAGCTTTCCAAAGTAGTCAATCTGGGCAGTAAAATTACAGACTACAAACAACCCCCACTGCCCCATCTCCATGGCAAAGCAGTCCAACGTTTAAGTGGCAAAATCATAGACAACCACAGTCATCCCTTAAATTACCACTTTCAGCTACCGCCCTCAGGCCAAAAGTAAAGAGAGAGTCCCCTGTGCAAAGAAAAACATGTGTTGCCATAAAGCATCTTAATCAGTACGGAAGGACAGCTACTTTTTGAAGCCAGTTTGCTACCTCAGCAAACCACGTTTTATATCAATTTAATTAACCTTGATTCAGTCCTCAGCATCGAGTACCTGGTGCTCCTATTAATGTAGCTTCTACTGTGTTTGTATGTCGATGGGTTTCAATGTGTCCTTTCTGGATGTGATATGTTGTTTTTTAATGTACTCTTTTTAATAGCAGGCTTTGAACATGCAAACCAAAGACTAATTTCTGCCTTTTGTACGCAACAAGTAGTCAGTTGAGTATTTTCTATTCTAAATTATGAAAGGCAGCTCTGAGGAAAACAGCAAAACCTTGTCTTTTGAACAACCTTGATTTTGTATTTAAAATTTACGCTTTAAGCATCTAGCAGCTTTTTTTTTCCCAGATTGAATTTCTTATTCTGTTAAATAAAAGTTTTTTAAAAAGCCAAAAGGATACTTAAAATTACAGACACAGACACACATATGCTTGAGCGGAGAGATAAGCCACTTAATCCCTTAATTCCTGACCTGATGAACGCAGACGTTGCACTTGTCACAGAAGACCATCTCGTTGCCGTCCTCTCCCTCTGGCGAGCGGCAGACGTCGCACACCACGTCCTCGTCGTACTCGATGCCCAGGCCTTCCTCCGTCTCGATGGCCTGCCGCATCTTCTCCTCGCACACGCTCTCCAGCTCGACCAGAACGCACTCCATCGTCAGCTCGTCCAACTCCGGTAATGCTGGCGGCAAGAGGACAGAAAGTGAAACTTTAGGACGTGTTGAAAGCAGAGGTTGAGACATGGCCGCTATTAGAAGGGAGGAATATTTGAGAAAATACTAATCCCGTACAGAGCAATTAAAAGTAAGAGTGCAGTAACAGGGTCAACACTCAGAGGTTTCATTTAGTTCTTGATATCGACAGGCATAACCGTAATGGGAAGCTGCTCATAGGAAACTCAAACTGAGTGAGCCAATTTACCAAATTCCAGTTATTTTTGGCCAAAACACGTTGTTTCACACTTTAATTGGAAATGCTCACAGCTTTCCTTCACATGTGCACCTCACACAGGTCACTTTGTGTTTTCTTTGGATAAAATGTGCTGCAGGATGTGGGAGTATGTGGAGTTGCAGTTGACTCTTTGCTAACCAGAGAGGAGCAGAGAAACGCTACATGTGCTCCGTCACTACAAGCCCATTTGCTATCAGAGCCAAAAAACGACTAAATTTGTCATTAAGCCCTTCTTGCCGACAGCTCAGCTCACTGTGCCAATATGTGTCGGCATTAGCATTAATATTCCTGCTCCATTTGCATCTCAAAGTAATGCCTTGCTCTAAGGCCTCTTAATAGTTGATGAAAACTGATTTAACTGGCAAATGCAAGCTTTCTTCCTCATAAAAAAATTACGTATTTGAGGTACCAGGAAAGTAAACAGTCTGGTTTCCAGGACGGTGGCAAACAGATGTGGAATACTATTATCTCATTACATGCAACGAGATTACAATAATTATACAAAATGGGTAACAGCAAGGCATTAAATCTAGTGTGAAAAAATAGCTTTTTTTCTCAAATAAAGGGGATTATTTGGATAACTGTTCAAAAACAGAGAGAAAAAAGCATTTAGATGGTGTTACTAGGAGACTGTAATATGTCACAAATAGTGATTACAGGCTGGAAATGAAGACAGACACAAACACAAATCAAATCTGCAGAGTTGAGTAAATCTTTTACGGGGCTTTTTAAAAGGCAGGGTTGGTAAAGATTTTAGAAACATTTTTTGTTATATTAGTTGAAATTCTCATTACATACCGACAGCAATCAATAAATCAAATGCTCCGACCGGCATCTCTCCGGTATCTGTGGCCGTCGCAGGACTATAACAAACCCGTCCAATCATTTCATTTGGCCCGATTGTAATGACTGGATGGGCTACCTGTCTGCCTACCTGCATGCACTCTGCCCGTGCACTCATTGCGCGTCACCGAACCAGAGTCTTTCACTAACTGCCAGCTCTAACGACAGCTGTGAGTACTAACAATAGCCACGTTCGTTTGTTTACGTTCATTATGATAATTTTGGGGGAGTGGCTTTGGCGAGAGGCCTGAAGCGACGAACTGTCAGTGTTGCCGACTTTCTCTCTAGATTTGGGGATTTTGGAGCTAGTTAGGGGCTGCACGGTGGTGCAGTGGTTAGCACTGCCGCCTCACAGCAAGAGTTGCAGGTTCAAATCCGGCTTGGGGTCCTTCTGTGTGTGGAGTTTGCATGTTCTCCCCATGTTAGCGTGGGTTTCTCTGGCTTCCTCCCACAGTCTAAAGACATGCAGGTTAATTGTTGACTCTAAATTGCCCATAGGTGTGAAGGTGAGCTTGAATGGTTGTCTGTCTCTATGTGTCAGGTTACAGATAGTGGATGGATGGATGGATGGATGGATGGATGGAGCTAGTTAGCAGCTAATTTCATTGGAAAAGAGTTGGCAACACTAGGCTCTGTTTTTTTTTCGGCTGGATCATTTTAAAAAAATCAAATGTACTCTTGCTAGTTTCTCAAGATCGCCCACCCCCCCTTAAAGAGTAAGGTGATCATTTTTAGATTCACTATCATATTGCCTCTCATTGCCGAATGCTCCAAGCAGCGATAAAGAAACTTCTGCTGTCCTGGAATCTGTAGTTGAGGATTATTTATTGATTTGTTTGAAGGAGTCAGCACTCAGTTGGGAGGTTTTTTTTTTAAGTGGAGCTGAGCATCCTGTGTCTCTATCTATTATTTATGTTACTCAATCCCTTCCCATCCAAAAATAAAAAATAAAAAAAAACAACTTTTCTATTTACTGGTTCTTGGGCATCTTGTTGCCAACAGGGTTTATTTGCAACCTGAGCTGCAGTTTCACATAAAGAAGTAGAGCCTAAGGTGCTTTCACACCTGTAGTTGGGTTCATTTGGTTCGGATCAAGGGAAAAAATGATTTTTGCATTTTAGTTCTGGTCCGGTTCCTGTTCACACTGGCTTTTTTTTTTTTTTTTTTACAAATGAACCAAGAGGAGTAAACATGAAGTTATACAGACTGAAAGGTAACTCGTTGATTGGACAGATTTGGTGATTGTCATCCTGCATCATCAGGACCCACGTGGGTAAATCAAATCCCAGTGACTGACAGAAGTTTATGCAGCACTTTAACGCTCCCAGATGACTGCTGCGAACGTTCTGGAGCGCAGGGGCACGTGCATGAGGCATATTATTGCGGGATCGCTGTCACACTTTTTAATGGAGTTAATAAACTGACAAAGTACATGAAGTTGGATACAAGCACAGCAGTTTTAACAGCTTTTGACATATTAATTAGTGAAAATGCACACGCTGAAGTGCTTATATACTGTATATGGCCTTAAATACAGATCGCTTCCTGAACAGACTTCACGATCACCGCATGGATTTATTAGTAGTTTAGCTTTTGAAAAGATGCTAAATTCACATATCTGCTATCATAAAATCCTGTGGTTGGTCCGTTTGCTTTCACACCACAAACCAACCGCACCAGAGACCACCTTGTCAGGCGGTCTCGGTACGGTTGTTTGGTTCACACCAGAGTTCGATTGACAGCTTTCACACCAGCCCAAATGACCCGTACTAACCACGGAAATGGACCTGAGTTCGTTTTAACCGAACCAAGCAGGTTAGAAGTGAAAGCACCCTTAGACTCACATAAATACAACCAAAACACTGTTATACTTCCAAATGATTTTGGAAATGTAACATAATATGAAAGTGAACACCTGCTGCTGATGTTGAAACCAGGTCAACTTTTGAATCCTATATTAGTCTTGAATCTGGCCATAAACACAAACTTTGGTATGAAGTGAAGAACTGAAAGGAAGAAACTGTGTGATTGTAAATGTTGTGGATTTAGCAGCAGCTTTTGAAGCAGCAGAGAAAGAGGAAGTAGAGTTAGATATTAACCTGCTGTGACATTTACATCATGAACTGAACACACACACACACACACACACACACACACACACACACACACACACAGGAGGGAGGGAAGCAACACCACGTTCACACACATTGGAGTGTGTGTGCGTGTTTGTACTTTCAGTGTATTTGCTTTATGTTTATCTCCTATGTGTGTGTTTCTTTGTACATGTGACAGCTGTGCGCACATGCAGATCCACATTCATCATTGTGTGTATGAGGTCACGACTGCACTTATCTCTCTGAAAGCAACGCAGCATCCAACATGCGCACACACAAAAGACAAGACACATGCACTGAATCTCTTTCTTTACTTTCCAGTATGTGCTTCTGCTTTTATTCTGCACGCTGTCAATGTATTCTGTGCCTTCCTGTACTTTTCTAATCCTATTTAATTTACTTTATTGAATGCATTATAATGCCACGAAGCCTGCTATTCAATAGCAAGTGTTTTCTCTATTACTACTGACAGACTGTATGTATCCAACGTTTTTGTGCTGCTGTTATAGCCTAGTTTTCTGCAAGAAATCAAGTTTCCTCTAAACTGAACCATCTGAAAATCAAATTAGCCCTCTAATCTCTAAACTGAAAAAGTGTTTAAATAACCAGAATTACAGCATGTCCGCTATCAACACTCTGTCTCCACATACACACACTCGTATACGTGCATACAGTAAGAGGAAGACTGATATAGAAAACGCTGAATCATCCCATCATGAGTCCGGAGCCGCACAGCCTCGCCCAGCAGAACCAATCAACCGTCTGTTTGTTGGTCTAGCATTGAAGGTTATGAGAAAAAAAACAGTGTGTGTGTGTGTGTGTGTGTGTGTGTGTTTGATTTAAGGAGAATGTGTCCCAGAAATAAAGGCCTGAAACCCCTGCAGGGATTTATAAACTCAATTACGAGGCTTTATCTGAAAGGAGCCGATCAGATATCGAATAAAATGGTGGAGATGGGAGAGATGCTCGGGGTCAGCAGTTGTCACCATGGCAAGATGGAGCAGAGGAGAGAGAAAGTGACAGTAACTGAAGAAGAAGAAGAAGAAGAAGAAGAGGAGGAGGAGCAGAGAAGACTGAGGAAGCAGGTGATGATAACAGAGGAGAGGAGGGAATAACCAGAGTGAGGAAAGGGTACGGTTTCAGTATGTATTTTGTCGTACCCATTGTTGCTGCCATGATTCAATGTTGTTGTCTTGTTATGCAAACTTTCTTACTCCTTTCAACCATGACAAAGGCAGCGAAGACCAGATCGGTCCTTCCGTTCTTACCTTTCCCAATAAATGCCCCAGACATATAATATCCGCAGGCAAGTATTTTGCATTTTCAAGACGTTTATTCGTCACGCCCCCCGGTGTGTAAAGGCCTTTACGGACAAAAACATGTTTTGTGAGGTCACAGTGACCTTCGATCTTTGACCATCAAATTCTAATCAAATCATCCTTGAGTACAAGTCGATATTTGTGCCAAATTTGATTGCCTCCAGGCGGTCCTGAGATATCATGTCCGCGAGAGTGAGACGTACGGACGGACAACCCAAAGACATAATGCCTCTGGCCACAGCTGTCACCGGCACAGAGGCATAAACATGTAATTGTTTTTTAGTAGCAGCCCTACCAAGGAATAGGAATTTCACACATGCACTACAGTGTGTTGTATGGATGTGCATTTAAAGCC
>CAKAOI010052502.1:31104-127934 GCA_916701655.1 Sebastiscus albofasciatus
GCTATTTGACCCTGACTTGGCTCACTTGTAAAAGAGGTTTAGTAGTTAAAAAAAAGGTTATGACTCACAGCATCTGCAAGTTTCAGAAAACAAATTTTAAGACCCTTTTAGACTTTTTAAAATGTGACTTGGAGATGAATTCTTGTAAACCAGTCAACAACACGGAGGATTCATGGTCAAATCAAGACGGCAAACTTTCTTACTCCTTTCAACCATGACAAAGGCAGCGAAGACCAGATCGGTCCTTCCGTTCTTACCTTTCCCAATAAATGCCCCAGACATATAATATCCGCAGGCAAGTATTTTGCATTTTCAAGACGTTTATTCGTCACGCCCCCCGGTGTGTAAAGGCCTTTACGGACAAAAACATGTTTTGTGAGGTCACAGTGACCTTCGATCTTTGACCATCAAATTCTAATCAAATCATCTTTGAGTACAAGTCGATATTTGTGCCAAATTTGATTGCCTCCAGGCGGTCCTGAGATATCATGTCCGCGAGAGTGAGACGTACGGACGGACAACCCAAAGACATAATGCCTCTGGCCACAGCTGTCACCGGCACAGAGGCATAAACATGTAATTGTTTTTTAGTAGCAGCCCTACCAAGGAATAGGAATTTCACACATGCACTACAGTGTGTTGTATGGATGTGCATTTAAAGCCTATGAAGCTCTGGAGCATGGAGTCCATGAGACTGAAGGAAAACCGCATCACTCATGATACATTTAGGTTTAAGTTACTTCACAGAAGACAAAAAAATAATAATTTGCATAACACTATTATTATCTTTCAGCACTTACAACCATGTTTGATGCCTTTGGAAACTCTTTGACATTTAGTGAGGAGTATTTTTTCTGTACAATGTCAACATGTTTTCCTGCTATCATTAGCAAATTAGGCAGCGAGTCAGTTTGCACTCACCCATCTGTCTGAACTCGTGGTTGACCAGCTCCAGCCAGGCAACGTCCAGGTCATCCAGGTCATAGCAGCTGTAGCGCTGGGTGGGAGGAGACTGGCTGTTGCTCTCCCGCTCCTGCCTGTTGTTGGAAAGACCGCATGTCGACATCAACCTGGAACAAACACAAAGATACACGCGGAGAGTTTATCATGTGGTCTGGAAACACAACAACTAAACGTGTTTTAACACCATAAAAAACACCAAACATGGATGAACAGATCTTACAAAATGACTGACAACAGAAAGTAAAAACTAATAATTCCAGCTGTTGATTGACAAATTAATTAAGGAATAATGTACAACATGGAATGCTGTGGTTGTTGGCACCTGTGAGCTGCGGTCGTGTAACGGCACACTGTTAACACTTCCAATACAACCTCAAGTATGTTATTGCTTTAATGCCATATTTACAACATCTACAGCTAGTGAAGGAGTTTTATTTTGATCTTCTGTCCTTGACCTAAGGGATAATGAATAAATCTGGAGGGATTTTTTTCTGCATAATGGATGAAATTGTATTTATCAACACCCTGGACTTTTCTCACTGTAGTTACATTCATACAGTTCCACCCATTCAACCAGAGATAAAGAGACACATAATATCCACAGCTGGTGTTTGGCTATTGGACCAGAATAAAATAAGGGATGTTATTGAAGATTTCTGCTAAAATGAAACTATGGGGACCACAAGCTCTAAAAGCATTACCAATGTTAATTAAGATCATAATAATTCTGATCTTATTAAATTAAAAAGATAAATGTTTACATTTCTTCTTCTATATTAAAAAGCATGAATAGCTTGATTACTTTCAATCTTAGGAACTGGACAAAATAATGTAAACTCTGGAATAACTAAATCGCAAATACAAACGCTGCTACAAAGTTGAGTTACACCCTTTTACCACCAAAATTAGCAGATATATGCAGTTTGAAAACAGCACTTTGATGTGAGGGAATAATAATTTGCTATGAGTATGGAGGATGGAACCTGCCAAAATCAAAAATAAATAAATAAATGGCTCAATAAATAAATAAATATGTCATTAAATATAGCAAATATAATATTAAAAATAAATTAAGCTGTTAATTAATTAAAAAAATGTTAAATAAATTGATATTTCTCTTTTAATTTGCTACTTTATATATTCATCTTTGTATTAATTCCCTTAATTATTTACTCTTCTGTTTAATTTTCCCTTTTAAATGTATTTATTTTGAATTCATTTTATATTTATTTTTAAATGTATGTTTTTTATTTATTCATTTGATTTTGGCAGGTTCCGTCCTCCATATATGATAGCGTATATTAAAACAAATGAAGTTAAGGTATTGAATGTTTCCAGACGGAACTGTCTGAAATACCATAAGCCAACCACTGCATCGACAAAGAGGAACGGTTAGAAGGTGAAACTAACCGACGGGGATGTGATGCACATACGTTATGTTTAAACAATACAGGGGGTGGATAGATACTTCCATGCAGCAGCAGCACTTCACTTTTAAGTCCTTAATCATAAAGACTTTTTATGAAATTTTGTCCTCCAAAACGGCGCATACACAACTGCGTGGTCATTCTTAAATCCTGAGCATACATACATGCTTCTGTGACAAACAACGAAATCCTGCAGTTCTTATGACAACAGGAATTATCGGGAAGCCCTCCTCATGTCTGGGGCTCTCACTTACAGTCAGGTCCTGACCTTACGGTCCAGAAAGACTGAATCAGAGTTTGACGGATGCCAAAAACAGTGAAGGGAGGGGAAGGGGGGAAAGCAATCGAAACAATGACAAATCAAGTGGTTGTAGTACGCAGCAGTGACAGGAAGCTCCTCCGGGCAGAGTCTGGTCTCTGGAGCCTCGGGCCTGAATGTCTCTCTGTCAACAACAGCAGGAAATGGGGTCAGGAACTCTGCTCGACCCACTGGGAGCCAATAAAGACTCAAACACGATCATACACACATTTGTACACACACACACACACACAGGCCTGCGTAAAACCTCTGGATACCCTAAGAGCTAATAGATACATATAGAGATGCACAAAACAAGGCAGATACACACAAAACACACAGATGCCATCATGCAGGGAGGCACCACACCCGACTAAAAAGGAAGCACTGTACAGATCACACACCATTTCTCCACAACAGCTCTGTGTTTTGCATAGTAACACACACCGATGATTCACACGCTCGCTTGGCGAAGTCGTGACCTTTGTGTGAAACGGTGAAGTGTGTCAGTGATCAAAACAACAAAACAAAACAACCTTTAGCTCTCTTGTTTAGCTCCAACGCCTCATTATCATACCGCTCAGTTATTATCATCATCCTCCGTCACTGCCGTCGCCCTCGCATCAAGCGGCTCTGTGATCATCATCATCCTCCTCATCATTATCATTATCCTCCCCATTATCATCACCACCACCGCCGCCATCATCACAACAGCTGCCACAATTTAATTCAGTAATCTTCGCTAGAATGGCATTTCATATGTGATGCCAGCATGGTTACAATACGAAATGAAAATAACAAAAACAATCAAATAAATAATTTTAACTGTCGCACAAATTTCGACTGTCATTGAAATAAAAGCTAAATCAGAGTAGGAGTTATTCTGCTACACTATAAAATATGTTAATTGGAGTAATTATACAATACTACACAATAAAATATCTAATTGTCTACAGCGTAAACACTGAAATGAATTATTCATTCCAACAATACTCGTCCTTCCTCATTTTTGGCTCCTTTTCTTATCTTCTCTCGCTTCTGTTCATGCACTCATCCTTTTCACTTTTGTCATTTTCTCCTTTCTTTATACCATAGCTTCAACTTCCTCGTCTCTTCCTGTCTCCCATCTATTCCACTTTAACTTCTACCATTTAATTCTCCTTTCTTAGATGTTTGTCTGAAAGCATGCAAATCTCTCTGTGGGCATGCAAAACACTCGGGCTGTCAACACGACACGAGAATCAAGCCGATTTTGGGCCCGTTTTTCCCGATGATCATCAGCAAAGCCCTGAATTTTTGATGGTTCTAAAGATTATCTTGCCAGATATTCTTTAAGAGTGTTTTTTTACATCCCTTCGACAGACTCAGAAGTCCAATATTAAACATGTTCAATATATTTAAGATCAGATATCCGGTTGTGTATGGGGAACCTCGAGGACAGCCGATGACGCAGTCACGTGGGAAAGGATGGGAAATGATAGCCAAATAAGAACCAAGCTGACTGAAGCGGAAGGACAACCATCGCCATCATGGCGGCTGCGGCTAATGCAAAACGCTAAGTATAAAGGAGTAAGATGGATCTCAGAAATGGAGGATCAACCTGTTCATTTGTGGCAACAACACAAGTGTTTATTTAACATGTCTCCATGACTTCATCCATCCATCCTTTGGGAATTTTAAGTACGAAGTAGCGCAAAAACCAACATCGCTAATTTTTCCTAACCGTTGTCCGCCATCCATGTTTGTTTAAACTAAAATCACGTTTGATCGCGAGAGATTTTGCAAGATTTTGCGAGATTTTATGAGATTTACGTTTTGTTTTTTTTAAATGGGATCTTGTTGTTCACCAATGACTGTTAGTGTGTGGTGTGTTGTTTTGGCCAAATCGTTGCTCACCACACACTATAGGAACAAATCTGTTAATTTTAACATAACATGGCGTTGTGTGTGGGCTCTCTCACATTTTCAGCATCTGTTAAGATATGAAAAATCTTTTAGTGTGGGCCAGCCTTTACACTTTTTTTTTTTGTTGATTTTGTCGACAGATCTGTAAAAAGCACCTCAATAAATTTTGTGTTTACCAGAGATGTGGTCATAAGTTTCTCGGAAATAAGTCATTGAGCAAGAAAAAAAGCAATAAAATGATTAATTGACTAAAGAAATCTGAGTCGACTAAGACCAAAACAACCGATTAGTCGACTACTCGACTAAGAGGGGGCAGCCCTACAAAACACTACCCTGTATATGTAACTACATACAGTATATGAACTGCTCCTGTGCAGATGCTGCAACTACCCCGGGATTCTTGCATTTCCAGATCAATCGATGTCACGATCCCAGTAATATGTGCATCAGTGATCAACAGCATTTTCCCTGCTGATACAGCATCCATTAATCTAATAAAGAGCACAGATCTGATCTATTTCTGTCAGCGAATGGCCAATTTAGACCACCAGTGAAGGATCAATGGAGGCAAATGTGTAATCATTAATAACTTCAAAATTCTACTATCGTTCTGCGAGGATAAAAAGGCAGAAAGGCCAGGTATCAGGCTGATATCTGATACTGGACAAACAGGCCTAGCCAGTCAACTGGCAGGGGAGAAAGGAGAGAAAAGAGAGAGACAAAGACACACACACATATACAGGGAGAATAGGTTTCATACTGGAAACACTGGGCTGGTTGTTTCTGTTATGTAACGTTAAAAACAACTTCAGTGTCTTATTACATTGGTGGGTGGTGTTATTGCATTATCAAAGGATGAGGCTGGTGTTATTCTATAGTTTTTGTTATTATCAACAAACCCCATGAATAGACCAAAACCAACAGTGTATCCTCTCACATATTTTCTATCTTCCAACAGCCCAAAGCTCATTAGTTCTTACTGGAGATGTAAATCTTTAAAAACAGGACACAATCATAAATTTTCTTTTTTCTTTTCTATTTTTAAAGGGTAAATAATGTCCAAAATAAACAAGGCTGACTGTAGTTTTTAGGAAATGTTACTCAAGCAAGAGTAAATGGTGCACTTGTTGTCGACTATTAAACCTACAGATTAATACACATGTGCTGCTTTGATGAGTATTAACCATAGACTGTATATGAGAAGTGGACGTAGTCACCATGACATCAACCATTGGTTTGTGGATTACGGTTTTGAAGCCTCGAGTTCTGGTTTTTGGCCGTCGCCATTTTTTGCAACCAGATGTGACACGAGAAGGTGGAGCTAAGTACAACCGAATGCTGCATTTTTAAGCAACAAAAATGTTGCAGAAGATGAAAACATGGACACTACCAGACCGGACAACGCCACGGCAGCAACCGGCCAATCACAAGGTAGCCACGCCCTAAAACATCCCCTGCTTTATGGTCTATTTGACTCTAAATGGGACCATAATTTACTAAATGAACACCATGCTGTATTGAGGAAGACTTAAAACTAGTGATTGAAACCATAAACTCATGAATACAATGTTTACTGAGGTAATAAATCAAGTTAGAAGTAGGGTCACTTTCTCATAGACTTCTATACAATCAGACTTCTTTTTGCAGCCAGAGGAGTCTTTAGAGAGAGTTTAAGGCACGTCCGCATTGGCTTCACTTTTCAGAACTGGAGGTTGCTGCCTGGTATTAATGACAGCAGGAAAAACATGTTTGTGCTTTTGAACAACAATGGAGGTCTACGGCACATAGGGATGAACTACTGTATAACAGAGAAAATACTCGTTAGGCGAATCAATTCAATGCTGGTTTTGGTCTTTTCATAGAGTTTGTTGATCGCAAGAAAAGTACACAATATAAGCAGGCAAAAACTGATTTCTAAGTCCATAATGTGACGACCAGACGGTGGTGTAATACACGGAGATGTTATCAGAAGCGTGCTTTTGGAGTTGATGATGTTCTTAAGTTTGTTTATTATAATATGGGCTTTGTTACATTAGGTTTTATGACTATTGTTTGGCTTCTAGCTGGAACTGGCAGTGTTGATTTGCTTTAGCATGGGATGTAAAAAAACAAAACAAAACAAAGTGAAAATGAGAACAGAACATGACGACAAAAACAAGATCATGAAAAGAAGTCAGGGGAGATACCCTGCCAACATTTGGATACTGAGTAAATGGTACTTGTACCAAACATTCAGAGCAAATATGAAAGTTGATACCATATCTGAAGTGATCCAGCTAATACTAACATCAACTACTGATATCAGTTCAAAAGAACATTCAAAGAGTTTTAAATGAGATGTAAGAGCACGCTATGTAAATTTAGTGCTTCTTTCTACCCCCAACTGTCAACTTTCTAATATCATCTCTTTATGTGTGTGGTGACATTAATGTTGAGCTCCTGGTTTGTTATGTCACAGGTACAGGAGGCGAAACATGAAGTGAGACATGAAAGGAAAGCATCGCCTCATAATAATGTCAAGTCATCCCATCTAACAGGATGCGAGTCAATGGGGGTCAGAGTACAATGTGTTCTTCCACTGGTACGTATCATGTAACACACACACACCACACACACACACACACCTTACATAATGTAGGTAAACAAAACCGTGTGCAAAAGGCCTCCTGTATGTCCGGCCTTTATGATGACTACAAAGGCAGAGGTAAAGTGCAGAGTCGTCCGTCAATAGTGAAGACAATTACGGCTCTCTGCCAAACTGTAAATAGATTTTCTTTTGATGGAGTTAAGACCAAGAAATTTATAAGAGCCAAAAAGCTGTTTGACTAGTTTACAAGCATTGGCACTTTGAGTATCTGCTGAGGATTCTCTACTTCCCTAAATGTCATATGACACACATACACCATCAATATCTGCATTTCATTAATGTGTTTCAAACTTTCTAAAAAATTTAAAAAGCAGTTTGTTGGTTTGGTTTATTGACAACATCGTAATGTATTTATGAAATAGACAACATTATTAGACTTTGTTGGGGATAGAAGGATAAAGTCCTGGACTTATTTCCACTGTGTTCCTGATGTCTTGACCGTCCACAACCTGTTATTTAATAGGAGGACAGGCAGTCTATGTCTGACCTAAGAAATATTGGAAAATAGAAACTAGAAACTGGAAAATTCAACAATAAAAGCAGAAAATTAGTAATGTTTTTTTTTTTTTTTTTTCTCAAAAAGAAAACGAGATGCACGAGTGGGTAACCTAGGGTGCTTTCACAAACCATAATCTGTTAGTCTAGTCCGAATCAGAGTTAAATTGATACTTTTGGTTTGTTTAATATTTAGTCTGGTTCGGTTTCAGTGCACAAATCAGAGTGGACCAAATATAAAAACAATTGTAGCTGAACGGCGTGTACGAAGTAGCGAATTTATCTTTTTCATCTCGAGAGGTGCCGCTTCTATGCAGGGAATCACAGCCTTTGATGCTGTCGAATTTTTTTCCCTTTGACTCGGCACCGATCGACTGCACACAAATCCCTTCTCCTCCAGTTTATGACTTCATAAACATCACTGTTTTTGTGGACTTTATTTATCATATTCTGTATTCTGTATTCAAACATCGGACTTCTGCAGAAGTCCAGGTCAGTCCTCTCCCACTCATGTTAACCATTTACTTGTGTCCATCTCAACAAATGTCCGCGCAGGCCGAGACCACTTCTTGCAAGCGGTCTCAGTCCGGTTGTTTTACTGCATTCATAACTGCCCGAACAAGTTCAATTAAAGCGGACTAAATCTTAGCTTGTGAAAGCGCCGCCAGAAACACTCCAAAACAGATCAAAGATATTAGTAGTAAAGTATTTCTAAATTTTGAATCAAAGATTTCTAGGTTACAGACCTTTTTAATCACTGAGTTCACTGAGTTTTCCCCTTGTTAAACCCATAATATGATATGGGAAGAATATTTTAGCTAATAAAAATAATAATAATAAAGAACTTCAGACATCACTTCTGTTTACATTTGTAGCGTCCTAATGAGGAGAGCAGCACAGAGGGAATATTTAGATGTTCCCTCCTTGGAATCATAACAATACGACAGCTGAGTTTTCTTTGATCTTAATTGTGCGCCCCATGAAATATTTATCAGGAGGAACTACACACCGTGGGGCTCTGATTCTTAAAACAACACAACCAAAGTCCCCCTTCCATCCCTCTTCCAGCTCAGAGGCCCTGAGGAGAAGTGTCTTTGGTTTACTACACGGGATGTGTCTCTGGGGAGCAGAGGAGTGGGAACTGTAAAGCATATCTTGTGGCGTAACACTGCTGAATAGGATGTTATGTGAGCGTGGGCAGGGAGGACAGATGATTTATATGTTTGTGAGTGCGTGAAAGAGAAAGGATGAGCTAGAGAGATACCTGGGTCACATAACTGATGCAAATAATTCTTCTGCATTTGCTTCAGTGGAATATACTAAGTTAAGTTTTATTCTTGCAATGTCCACAGCCTTCACTTCTGAAATAAACAGAAAGCAGGCTTAGTATGTAAACACCTTCTTATTTTAGGCAAATGACTACGCCTAGACTCCCTTGACAGCTGGCATTAAAATGCATTTTGGGTGATTGGATTGCAATCGGATAGTGCTTGACCACATGAAAGACCAGGTGTAAACGCACCCAAAACACTCTTAGTTACATATGATATACAGTATGATCACCCATAATTTAGCATTACAGTTTCTCATTTTCTCAATTTCAAGTGTACTATACATAAAAAAGGATACACTAAATATTAGAAAACACCAATACAGTGTTTCTGAAGAGCAAAAATGAAGCTCAGAGTGGTGGCTCCTGGCGACTCCGGTCGTCGCCACCTTGGAAGTGATGACTTTGGCTAATCCAAAAAATGGGCAAAGAGGATGGAGCTGAGGTGAGCTGAATGAAGCCAGGTTGCTGAAACAGGCTATTTGCTATTCTGTGTAGCCGGCTAGCATTAACCCTGTGGACTTGTTGCTCCCGGTAGACAGTTGGTAGCAGTGATAACATATAAATAAAATAATACTAATGCTAGAATTTCACTCACCAAAAAAAACTGGCTTCATGTCTTAGCCTCGGAGGTTGCTTCTCGAGTATAACACAACATAAAAGCACCAAATTGCAGTCTCCAAAATGACCATAAGTTGAATCAACACCTTTAAAAAAACTGAACATCATAACTTTCATCATAAAGGTAGGGTTTATTGCAGGACTGTCTTATAAGACCGCATTGGTTTTAGCGTACCAAACTGGCAACTGAGGGTGTATTGCCCTGCATTTGAGTGAAATTGCGAATGAAAAGACTGGAAAGCTTGATGTAAAAAAGGTTGATAGATAAAAAGAAAGAAAGAGGGTACGGAAAAGTCAGCCCAGCCTTCCTCTCTTTCCTCGCTCCCATATGTTTCTCACCACTGTGTAAATCCCACTTTCCTCCTTTTCATAAAACGTCAATAATAATCTCCTCTCAAGGAGGGATGAAGTGGATGGTGTTTACATAAGACATTTCCAGTGTGGGCAGAGCGACAGCGGCTGAGCTCAGCTCTCAGTCTGACTCTCTGCCCACACAGGACACGTCTAGTTTAAACAGACATCAACTCCTGACAGATCACTCGCGAAGAGCAGGAAGTCCTTCTAAACGACGATGGAAATGTATATGAGGCTAAACGGAGAAAAAGAAGGGGCGGGAGGAGGGCATGGATGACAGAGAGTAGGAACAAGACAAATGAGATGGGAAAAAAAAAATCAGGGATTAAAGGGGAGCGGAGAAAAGACAGAAATGTGGGATGGAAGAAATTAAGAAATGATCTAAAGAAAGAAAGAAAGCTGGTCACATCTACCCCTATCCTTCAATTACAATTGGCAAGTACCAGTCTGAGAGACAGAGCACACAAGGCTGACAAGAGTTTTCTTAACCGACTCACAGAAATACTCTTAATTAGCTACAGCTGATTAAATTTGCCAGCAACAGCTGTCATTTCAGCTGGAAATATCGACAAATGCCTGCGAAAACTTTCACCTCCTCAAAACATGAAAAGACAGCTTTGTTAATAATTTGAACTATAATTAAAATCACAGCATTTACAGGTTCAGAATTTCCTACAGTGTATTATAGTGAGGAGAATGTCAGAATAAATTATTACATTTTTATGACATATAATATCAAGGGTATTAAGCTTCAGGGAGAACGAGTGATGGCGCTAAATCACAGAGCAAAGCCAACGTATTTAATGAGTGATGGGATTGTTTAACCTGATTCATCTCAGCAGGTGATTAATTGATCAATCACATCAGTTTCACCATTTGAAATCTAGGGCTGCCCCCTGAAAGTCAATGAGTCGAATCCTCGTCAGTGACCCCTCAGTCGACTTGAAATTCTTGACGTCATGCCATCGTTTTATCATAAACACATTGGTTGTATAGATATGAATGGTGACAGCAAAAAAAGTCACACCCAAGCATGGTAAACGAGACAGGGTCAGTTTTTCAACACGGTACGGGTGCTAGTAGCATCACGTCCCCGGGAAGCGGCGAGGTCCGGGCGAGGGGTACTGCCTTCACCCCGGGCCTTTTCAAGCCGAGTCAAAAAAATTCTGATTCGGGTAAAGTCCTATTGAAATCACGATTTAAACATAGAAATTACTCAATCAGCCATAAAAAGGAGGGGAGAACTACAAGAGGAAAGAAGGAATGATATGATACAAATCAATAGAGAAACCCAGGCCTGAGCAAAGGAAGAAGAAAGCTAAGGAAGGATGGAGAGAGCAGGGGAAAAAGAAGAAAAAAATTGGAAGAATACAGCTGGTAAAAGAGGTAATAAGATGAGACGGAAGAAAGTAAAGGAGGAAGAGACAGAAAGATGATTTTCCTCCAGTTTTTCAGTAGTTTGACTTTAACTCCAAAAGTAGGCGTCAAGTTCAGTTCATTTGAAGTCAAGACTTTAAATTCTTTCAGCGAGCTCCTCTCTTCTTTTGAATTCCCTCCAATACGATAGAATATCCCTTTAAACATGTTAAGTGAATGTAAAAGCTGCTAACAAAGCTGCAGCGCACATTTTCGGCACGATAACGGCACAACAGCCAGCGGACGCGTCTACGACATCACATAAGAAGAAGAAGTTTCTTTTACTCTCTGGAGACAAATTTCACAGGTCGGTAGGCACCAAAAAAACTTGATGATAAGGGTGTTGCTCTGCATACAGTACAAGATTAAACCACTTGTTCAGACATACCATTCTTGTCAGATGCAAACAATCACTTCCCTGTGTGTACACACTGTGTCTGTGTGTTTGAAATAATCTCTCATTCTTGAAATACCTCACTGTCACAGTACGGCTGAGAAACCCGGCTATTCCCTTTTCTTCCCTGTAATCCCTCTCTTTCTTCCCCTAGTTTTCACACCAGACTGTGTGTGTCTATGTGTGTGTGTGTGTGTGTGTGTGTGTGTGTGTGTGCGACAGGATTTTGTGCCAACAGCCCCTTATCCTTGGGCGACTCGTACAAACCCCCCTTACTCTAAAACACAATCCCATATCAGCATGCAGACTGGAGCAGGAGAATCAGGTCAGCATCCAACAGGGCACACACAGGGTTACCCACCCCAGGGTCCAGGGGCAACCCTGTGTGGTGCTGGAGTGTGTTTGTCTGCAAAAATGGGGTTAACTGCTGGTGCGTGCACGTTTGTGAATATTAAATCTTTTTGTCTGCATACATTCCTAGCTGTCTGTCCATATTTGCATCTCATTTTATAGGGCTGGGTGATAGGGCATAAACAACACTGGATGTAAGACTGTCTATACGTGCAAAGACATACTTATACCTTCATACAGACTAATCCAGCAACTGACCTGAATGTAAATTCAACATTCACTTTCCTTTTAGCTCTGTTTTTGGTCACCACCAACTCCTGAAGGGAAATATCTGACTCTTTGGCTGCAAAATGCTCCACTATGTTCACTAGTTGCTCATTTACTTTGTCTGTCTGCCTGATTGGTTCGGAGCAGGTAGTGTACAGTTGTTAATTTTAGCCTTTTCTGTAAAAACAGCTGCTTTTGAGGTTAAACGAAAACAGTAAAGTTGTGGCAGGAAAACCAAAACATCAAGCTGAAAAACTCTATAAAGCTCCGTATAGAGCTGAGAGGTGCTGTAGATTCAGGTGACTATTCTCTGTGCTTTAAATCTGTTTTGCACAAAGATTGCTCCTACCAACAGACAGGTGGCCTGGGTGAATTCAGACCCAAAACACTGAATGAAATTAGTTATTTTGATAGAATTTGGGGGTGTTGTTTTTTTTGTCCAACCTCCGGTTTGGATGTTAAATTGCTCTGTAACACCGCCGGCACTACTTGATATCTTATGATTATAAATTAACAACCTTGCAATCCTATTATTTCTGGCATTGTAATCAGATGAAATACATAATTTAATCAAGTGGCAACCTCTGGTGCTAAGAAATGAAGCCAACGCGGAACTGCAGTTCATCAAATGGCCACTTAAAGCTGGCTCCAAAAGCGAGTTAATCTCCATTCACATAGATGTTAAAATCATGGATGTATAAAGACAACTGGATTCAGTGTTGTAGGTATCTCATAGGTCTCTTTCCCAACATAAGTCTATTGGAAAAAGTATATTTGGGCCAAATGGCAACACGTGACCAACACGGAAGTTGGCCACTATGAAAATTTGCTTCAAAGCCCGGCGCTCTTCCTAGGGGCTTGGTTAAAATGCCCAACTTTTCAGCGGAAATAAACATGTTTATAGCCTAGTACAAAAAACAGTATTGGTCTCTATAGCTAATTTCCCCGATCATGACAACTGTACAGAGGTGAATTTTGATACAACTCATCTGTTTAAATGATATTAAAGCTTAAATTTAGGCATAATTGAGGGCGTGGCCACTTTGAGTGACAGGTGGGTAATGGCGGCTTTTTTACTTTTGCCTTCAACCCAGATTTGTCTACAGTATGTGTCCTCAGTACTGGCACATACAGAGTACAGCAGAGTAGGAGGACAGACAGAACCAGACAGATATCAATAAATTGTTGATGTGTACACACAAACACAGACAAACATACTGCACACACACTCCCCTGGATTGTTACAGCGTTGCTTTGGAGAAGTGAGTCATCTTCATGTCCTATTTATATGGAAAAAAACACACAGTCATCTTTGTTATATTTATGTGAAATAAATGATGTAACTATATCTCAAACACACACACACACACACACACACACACACACACACACACACACACAAAGAACATGTTGTACAGTGATCCTTGAGAGCAGTGAGTCATCTTCATGTCATATTCATGTCAATGAAATCAATCATCTCCGGAGACACACAAACATCATTTGCACACTGACCTTTCAGAGATGACTCACCTCTGTGTTGCTTTTATAGCAATCAGATAGAGTACCGCACGCACACACACACACACACACACACATAAACACGCACACACAGACGCAGATCATGTCCTCTTTCATGCATTCTATCATGCCTTCTTTCGTCTCTTCAACAGATGCTCAATAAAACTGTTATCAAATCAGATCAGATGATCTCATTAAATGAAACATGAATTACCCCAGTGGGAACCATAGACTGTATATAAGAAGTGAACATAGTCCGTAGACCGTGACGTCACCCATTGGTTTGTGGACTGCTGTTGTGAAGCCTCAAGTTCCGCATTTTGGCCGTTGCCATGTTGGTATTTTGCAAACAGAAGTGACACGAGAGGGTGGAGATAAGTACAACCGAATGCTGAATAAGACATTTTTAGAGTGACCAAAACGTTATAATTAACTTTCAAGAACTGAAAACTGTGAAAGGGTTAAAATAGTAAACACGAACAACTCTCAGACTGGATATCGCTGCAGTAGCGACCTGTCAATCACAAGGTAGCCACGCCCTAAAGCATCCCCTGCTTCATGGTCTATTTTACTCTAAATGGGACCATAATTTACTAAATGAACATCATGCTGTATTGAAGAAGACTTGAAACTAGCACTTGAGACCATAAACTCATGATTACAATGTTTACTGAGGTAATAAATCAAGTGAGAAGTAGGCTCATTTTCTCATAGACTTCTATACAATCAGACTTCTTTTTGCAACCAGAGGAGTCGCCCCCTGCTGGCTATTAGAAATAATGCAAGTTTAAGGCACTTCCCTATTGGCTTCACTTTTCAGACCCGGAGGTTGCCCACTGGCTGGAACAAAAAATCCTAGCAACAAGTAGCCGTGGGAAACAGAATACAGGCTGTAAATATTGATAACTGGAATACATAAAATATACTGGAACCAAGTTTTCTTGCAGCAGTAAAAGAAGTTTGCTTGGGGGGAAAAACAGAATAGTTAGTATGAGTAACTATTCCAACTATTTTCAACAGAAATACCAAGGAGAGGATGTTAGAGAGCTGCCCACACTGCTTGACTGACAGTTGATCTCTGAGAGGTGCAGTGTAGAAGCACGGCAGTAATGAGCGCTGAGCACCAAAGATGGAGGGAACATTTCTAAAAATCCAGAGAATTTCCATTTTAAGTAGGAGCTCATGAATGAAAAATGTGGCTTCGTTATAGGTTCTCCTCTTTCCACCTCTCTCTCTCTCTCTCTTCATGTCAATGCCTCTCTCTCTCTCTCTCTCTCTCCACCTCCTACTCGTTGTGTTTTGTACAAGTTTTAAAATATCTGTCCATCACAACCAGAAATATCGCACCAGCTATCATTATCAACTCTATGTCTGTGTTAGGACTGCACTTAAAATATGTAGTATGAAAAAGATTCTTAAAATCATTCGACCCTTTTCTCCATCATGTTTATCTTAGCCTTTGAATAAAAGCTTGGAATATCTGCAGCAAAGAACAACTTGTCCAGGACTATTGATTTAAAAACTTTATTTATATCTATTCGATGTGTCTTGTTACTTCTAGGAAGCAGAGTTACTCTCTTGTAACCTGATGATGGAAACACATCGAAAATAAAACAATGTTTAAGAGCTACCGTAGATGGAAGTCAAGCCAATTATGGGTTACCGTAAAATCTTTATCGCTTACCACACAGTTGTAGTCGCAAGCAATTTGCGGGGTGAATTTATGCAATGGTTTAGATGAAGAAATTACGCAAAGTACAAACATAAATTTAAGAAGAGGAATAAACTAAATTGTTTTTCAGAGGTACAGGGATGAAGAATTGGCTTTGTCTCTCTCGGGAATGTGGCGCTTCTTGTTTTGATTATAGTTTTTTTGTTTTGTTTTATATATTAATATGATTGGCACATAGTATTTGTGTATATGTAAACATTAAGTTCATTATTTAAGTTGTAGAAAGGGGTAGGATCTTATAAGTGTTTACTTCTGCCTACTTCTTTTCGGACATGTAATATTTATTTAATAATAAATAATTTATTTTTTAACATTTGAACTTTCATTTATCATTGTTGTAGACCTGAAGCGATTCTTACATTCTCCAATTGCAAAAATGTGTAGCCTATATTATTATTTTTTTTTTTAACATTTAGCAAATATGCGTCATAGCCTACGTATCGTAGCCGTACTATCCAATCATTTTGTAGAACCTCAATAGCGGAGTATCTTGAGTATCTCTAGCCATGGATTCCATAATCCAAAAAAAAAAGAAAAGTCCAAGAGGAAAATAGAGAATTCAATATTGCGTGGACAGATTTGTTTGCTTTCTGCGGCGAGAAATTAGCAAACAACAAAAAAAAGTAATTGAAAGACATTTCCAGAACAAACACACTGCATTTGCTGAAAAGCCAGCAGGACCTTCCAGCCAAATCTCCTCAAGACGTTTCTTCAGTGTCCTGCCTCTCATTTGCACTTGGGTCCTCACTGCATTCATTAGACTTAATAGGCGGCGTTACCTTCATTATAAGGCTCAAATATGTTTTGTGGCTCCAGACAGATTCTTTTTTATTTATTTTTTGGCCAACAATGGCTTTATCGGTAGTAAAGGTTGCTGACACCTGGGGCATACGAAGGGTTAAAAGAGGTTTTTCTGATAATTTCAAAGAGTATCCTCTCTGGAGAAACTATGAAAACAACCTGCATGCACATGATGTGAATGTGTAGAGAGGATTTGTAGCTGTCTGAGCAGAATTTGTGAACTTCATAGTTAATTACGATCTTTTTGAGGCTATAACGTTGACCGTTTAGGTCAAAGTTTAAAGGAATGTCTCATCCTCTTCAGTCAAGGGGATTGTTTATCAGTGATTCTTTGTAGACAGGAAGCTAGTGTCAGTGTGTGTTTTACAGTGAGCTGCCATTTTGTTCTGTGGTTCAGATGCTAGTACAGTCTGCCCGTTGTCATGGATATGACTCAGACTTATTAACACCACTACTCTAAAGCTCTGCGGGCTACTGCACATACACACAAACACTACATTTAAACACACTGCCAAGTGCACAAACAGACACTGAGAAGGCACAAACACACACACACAATTAAAACTTAAGTTCCCAAGAGTGCAAAATCAAACACACATGATCACACACACTCCAAAATAGATGCTGACACAAACACACAAATGTAAATACACACACGAGTCTTGGTGTGTCACCCTGTTTGCCTTCCCTCTACCCTCTCAACTCCCACAGTTCCTCTACAAACAGTGAAAAAAAAGAAAGAAACACCAACACTGACTCCCTCCCAGCTCCTTTCCTTCAGTCCCGTCCTCAGAAATGTGCAAACAATGTTAAACAAAAGAGACGAGGCCCGTATTAACAAGAGGAAAATACATTTAGGGGGCAGTGCAGAGAGAGAGGTATGGGGTAGTGTGTTTGTGCCTGGAGCAGGGTTTGGGCAAATGAGGCGGGGGAGTGTTTTCATTCATATTTTCCACCCAGTTAGTTGGGAGCCAGAGGAGTGAGAGACAGGGAGAGGGGAAAGAGACTCAGGAAGAGAGGATAAACAGTGGAAGCGAGAGCAGACAGGAGACACCAAAGATCTGTTTCATGTTTTGTGGCACACTTCCACTTCAGCTCTACCAGCTCTCTTTCTGCATTCTCTGACTTATTTACCCTTCTCACCCAATATCCTAGTGCCCTACCCATCCTAACCTGTACCTGTTCTAGGGTTGGAGTTCAATAGCATGTTATAAAATATGTATAGAGTTGTTTTTTCTACAATCTTAAAATGTATTTTTTTAATACCAGACTGAAATAATTGCTTCCTTTGAAGCAAAAAAAAAATAATAATAATAATAAATAGGCTAATTCCTGACAATGTCTGATATATTTGACTTGAGGACATCTCTGACTACATACATGCTGAAAATCAAACATTTCTCTAGATGTAAATGATTCAACTTTCTTTCTCAACCCGTAAACTTTCTGTTATTCCGTCTAAACAATCCACCAAAATCTACTTCTGAAACCATTTGAAGCAAGAAATAGGCTATGTCACTGCTGAATCTCGTTTCATTTGAGAACTAGATTGCATAGTTTGACAGCTTGGTCCAAGTTTTGTGAACCGGATGCGTCACGCTGGACGAGTTAATTTGCATAAAGGATTGTTCCCGCCTTTTTATTTTGAAAGAGCAACAGCCGATGAGGAAACTCCAACATCTGGCCCTCTGCGGTTCAGCCAAACAGATAACCAAAATGGCAATAAATTGTAATATCAAATCATAATACTTGTAGAATCGCAACACATATTGAATGAGCACCCCAGTATCGTGATAGCATCAGATCAGGAGATAAGCATACCGTCGCAGCCCTAGTTTCTAAACAGTTTATGAAATCTGAATCCTGTTGAATCCCTTACCAAATCCATTTAGAGTCAAATTTCAACATTTGAAACGGTACAAGTTTCAATGAATAAATGTTTACAACCTGTGGCTTCAACCTGGAAATGAGAAGATATTATAGTAGGGACCAAAAATAATCATTACATTTTTCACACTGTGCAGTAAAATCTAAATTAAATTCTCCTGGAAGAAGAAACAGTAAGTTTCTCAGCCGGCTCACAGGCAGAAAAAAAAAGTAGCAGCCAAGTGGTTACTGCACAAGCTGTTCAAGAGAAATTAGATTATCACTTTATGCCTTTTTTGGAACCAGACCCCTTTTCACTTCAATAGTTAAAAAGAAAGCAGTGAAGACTGAAATGCATTAGCACACTTGGTGTGTATGGTGCCCATATGAATTTCAATTGACTTCCCACTAACGCGGGGGGGTTGGAGTGTAAAAAATAAAATCCTGGGGTGTGGACTGTCCCTTTAAGAGGGTTGCAGGCACTTCCAGGAAAATCAGGAACATATTACTTCACTTTAATGTCATTATGTACAAGTTAGTGCAATCAGAGTATGAGTGGCCACTTTAATGGCCCCCACACTTTTAAAAAAGAAGGACCTTAGGGAAAGAAAATGTCAATGAAATGGCACTTAATTGCGTAAAGAGTGTATATTTTGTGGCTCCTTGATGTGAACAAGTTTTGGGAAGCAACAGCTTAGCGAGCCGTCCACAGTCCTCCAGTCCTCCAGGCAGGAGAGGAATGTCACCCAACTGAACCACAATGTTCCCAATGTTCCTTTTAGGAGGAAACACTAATACCTCTTTATATAAATGATTACACAACAATGGGCCGGGTCGTAAGACGGGCCGCTGCGTGTGTGTGTGTGTGTGTGTGTGTGCTGGGAAGGGAGGGGGGGTGGCTGGCTGAAACACACACAGGCATATAAACACATGCACACTCATTCACTCAGAAAAACACATGAAAAGGCAGGAAAACAAACACAGACAACCAACACACAAAAACACAGACAGACATGGAAACACGCTAAATACAGACACAAGTAAACACAAACTGACATCAACACACAGACAGACACAATGACTGGGACAGACACACTGATGGGAAACGCCTTCATTGTGCAGCTTTATCAACAGGAATTCTCTCACTGGCTCATTTGAAACACTAACTTAAAAATATTATTGTTAATATGTCTAGGCCAGTTGGTTTGATCTGTCCAACTGCAGTGTGTCTGCTAGACTTAGTGGACATATTGACATAAAAAAGAGAAATGCATTGATGGAGGCGTCCTGTTATAGGAACCAGCGAGAAGGTGAACTAGGATCAAGTCAAGTTTGAGCGAATACATCCAGTTTTTGTTCTACACTTTATAAGTTATCACAACAACAATAATTTTAACCTCCATCCTAATGATCGCAAAGTAAATAGTAGAAATATGCTGTCTATGTTACACAGGAATGTGCGCTCGCTTGTAATTGATCAGCAAACACAGTGCATTGACCATAGAAATAGAATAGAAGTAGAACGGACATTCCCATTCAAATCAACGTAGCAGGATGGTCAGAGCGCCGGCCATTTTTATATGTACCATCGCCATTGCGACCGTTGTAGCAGGCTAACATCTGTATAAACTAAACCGACTTACGGGAAGTCACAAGCTCACTGAGGTGAGGTTTTGCAGTAATAACTAAAACAAGCAGTGGCGTAAATAAGTCAAATTTTAATGTAGCATTAAAGCATGGTGGAAGCTAGCTATCGGACAGCTGGCTAGTTAGCTAGCTTGTTAACTCCGCCATGCTTTAATGCTACACTGGTTACAGAAAGTCAGCCTAACAGCGGGCTGGTGGCCAGCGACAGCGCTGGGTCTAACGCTGCGTCCGTTCTCTTCCAAGTGAGCTGCAACTAAAGAGTATAGAAGCAAAGAGATAAAACTCCGGTGTTTTTTTTTTTTTTCCAACAGCTGCCATTTTGGACTGAAAACGCTTCTTATATTTTATTGGTAAACACAGGCCATTTCGGTAGAATACGACAACAGAAGAGAAATATTTTTTTTTTACCTTTATACAACACATTTTAGGCGAATGTTTTATTACCGTCTGGTAGTCGCTTTCAGTCCAAAATGGCAGAAGTGTAGCTTTACCGCTGGGCGCTGATGTTGCAATGGAACAACCAATTGACTTTCACTTCTTGGCACTCTACGCTCTTTGACCACACTACGGCCCCACTGACATATGCTCTCTTGTCACCATAACAACTGACAACAATCGCCATTTATTTTTGTACCAGTCAAATGACCACGGAAAAAGAGTTCAATGTTCGTTCCACTCCTACTCCATTTCTATGGTATTGACAGATGACACTGATATGTTTTTTTTTGTCAGCCCTCAAAGTAACCAATAAGCCACTTTATTGGTTTACCCTTCAGGTGACTTCTAATGGAAGATGTTAAATGTTTTGCTGCTACAGAGGAAATTATTTCCTAACGAGAATAAACTTCTTTATCACAGAAATGAACCAGACAGAGTTATATACCACGCAGCAAAGAAATACGATGTCACGGTGTTAAAATCTTTTAGTGCTCCCAAATGACAAGAGCTCAACGGGAGTATGTGTGAGTAATAGGACTGAAAACCAGTTATGGAAAAAAGCAAACAGTTGAATCCTCTGGTTACTGCTGATTCTCCTCAAGATGTAGTATTTTAGATTTATATTTGTTTTTTAATGACTTACTGGTTTTAATTTAATTGACAACACATTTAAAAGATGCTACATGAGGTGCATTTCTCTCCTTTTTATTTCTTTCTAGCCAAAACCAGGCTTTCCAAAGTAGAGGTCGTCTTATAATCAATGTCATTTTATACATGAGCTCAAAATAGAAATGCCTTTATGGAGTCTTCCATCATTCCCCACATATGAAACTACAGGGCTGTTACATATTAATAGGGATTTTACAGCTGGACACCACATTTAAAAAAAAAAACGACACATGTTTGACTGTCACATGCTATCTGGGGTTTGCGTTAAAGTCCCCGAGATCAATGCGAGGATGATGAAAAACAAGAAGATTGCCGTGCCACATTTTGACAGCTTTAGCGGCCCTTTGGTTCACTCTGAGATTACGGCCGGGATTTTAAAATGTGACTCCTCATTCAGATCCAATAAAACGCTGCAGAAAAAAAAATAGACTGTGGAGCAAATAAAAGGTCTTGTGGAAAAACATGTTGACAGGCTTTCAGTCTGATAACACTGCCTGGCCTCTGTTCTTCTCTCTGTATGTGTGTGTGTGTGTGTGTTTATTATCGCAGCGTTTATGAATATGAGATGTGTCAGTGCTTATGCAAGTTCCACTGAAAGCGAAATGCATCTGCTGTGTGGGTCTTTGTGTGTATAGGTGTGTGTGTGTGTGTGTGTAAAGGCAAGCTCTATTTTGTTTTTGAGGGCTTTGGCCCTCATTACATGGATGAGGCAAATAACCGTATATGTGTGTATGTGTGTGTGTTTTGCGTCTGTGCTTTTGTAAGACAGATCAGAGTAAGCGTGTGGGAGTTGTTTTAAAAAGCTCCCTTGAAAGATAAGAGACCAGAGAGAAAGGGAAAAGAGATAAGGGGCCACTGAGAGAGAGAAAAAGAAAATAATGTATAAGGCAGTGAGATGAGATAGAGATGGAAAAAAAGCAAAAGAGAGACAGTAAAAGGAAAGAAATAAAGAGAGGTCACAGAGAGAAGGTGGTTTTGTTTTGGATGATGTCATGAACGTTACAATCTTTACATGCTCTGTGTGTGTGTGTATAAGGGGTGTGTGTGTGTGTGTAAATTGCTTTTCACCTGTGGGATAAGGATGAGTCACTTTTCTCCAGGAACAAATGCAATCTACTATAGTGTGTGTACATGAAAGATGTGTCTATGTGTCTATAAACACAACACTAAGCCCGTCCTACACCGACTTGATAACAAGGATTACATTTCTATACGAGGCTTCAATATACAGACACACACACACACACACACGCATACACAGAGAGGCAGCCAGAGCTTTGTTCTCATCACCTCTTTGACTCAAAATCCACAAGTGATACACTTTCACTCCTGTGACTTTCTCAGTATGTAATACGGTTGAGATTCGATAGCATTTTATCAAATCTGAATCAGTGTTAATTTTGGCAGCTATTTTAGATTTAGTCTTAGTCTTAAAACGAAAATGCTTATTAGTTTTAGACACGTTTTAGTTATTTTTAGTCCAGTTTTAGTCAGCGAAAAGTCATTTGATTTTAGTTAAAATGTTTTCTCTTAATTTTGGCACCTTTTTATTAAAAAATGTAATCTTAGTCCTGTGTAGTCATCAGATTATATTGAACATTTCTGTCATTTTAGTCAAACTTATTTCACATCAAATTTTATCTCATCATTATCTGATGAAAAACACAGGTTGGATGATTCAGAATGTGCTCGTTAATAATGCGTGGTTCAGTCACACCCACCCGTCCGTTATGAGAGCCAATCCGCCCATCCAACATGTAAAAATATGTGTTACTCAACCAGCCGAACCCGACCCAACCCACAAACCGCCAACTTTATGCATTATAGTAGCACAATAGTCAGGACTGAGGTGTCAGACAAGAAGGACAGAGACTGCTGTGACCGCTCCGTCCTCCCCACGGCGATAGCGTCATTAACATTACGGTTCCCTTATAGTATTGGGTTTAAATACGAAGTATTGCCAAATAGGCGCTCTTGCTTTTCGCTTTGACACCAAATCATCCGCAAACGTCTTGTCTGTCAACTCTCTCTTGCCCTGTGATAAGTGTGTGAAATCTGACTCCTGCTACTCTGTGCTGACACTCCGTATGGAGCAGACACTTTCACTTCCACTTTGTAGTGTCCGTTGTCCAACTATGTATTGATTATACAGCGATGATGCGCCAAAATGAACTAAATGGGTTTTATTTCTATAAAAAAAGCAAAACGACAGTGGGGGGAGGGGGGCAAGTAATGTAATCGGTGTGTGCCCGATCAGCACTGGTAACAGCGACTACCGCGGTAAGCCTTGCGGGTAGCCCTGCTGTTATTGAGATACAAATCTCTGCTGTGCTGGGCTGACGAGCTGGGTCGAACCGAGTCAAGCCAAGCCAGCTCATGTGTATGGAAAAAGGCAAAACAAACTCACCAATTCATTTTTCTTGTTTAACTACAAAAAAAAAAACACAGTCCACTTGCGATAGTAAAGTGTTGCTGCAGAGTGGTGCTTCTTTCTCTAACAAACGCTCTTTGGCTAGGTAGAGACATCGGCTTGTAAAGAGCACATTAACCAGACAACAGACCAAAAGTTTAATTTTGGCCTTTTGGCAAGTTACTTAGGACATTAACATTAATTAGCCACAGCGGATAC
The DNA here is from genome assembly GCA_916701655.1 of Sebastiscus albofasciatus. NCBI lineage: Eukaryota > Metazoa > Chordata > Actinopteri > Perciformes > Sebastidae > Sebastiscus > Sebastiscus albofasciatus. The sequence continues at coordinate 54,873 of CAKAOI010052502.1, forward strand.
AATCTGCTGGCGGCTGCGTTTCTCATTATCATTTAACCGGCGAAAGCGACGGTCATTGCCGGCTGAAAATGAGAAGCCCGAAGCATCCTGGTGGTCTGGTGGATTAGATGCATGCCATGTCGCCAGTTTATTTTTGGTTTTATTTTCTGCTGCAGGCTGCTTTCTGCAGCAATGACCCGATTTCCCCACAGGGATGATTTAATCAAATTTAATCTAATCAAATCTAATCTAATCTGTGATTTATAATACCACTATCTACTATTTCAGAAGAACAGCCAGAAGACTCTCCTAACTCCCTCCTTCTCCCTGTCAAAGCCCAGTGTGCTGCCCTGAATACAGACAAGCGGATAAGAAACACACACACACACAAAGAAAAAGAAACGGGTATAAGTACAGAATGAAGAATAGTCTCTCCCCTGGCGCCTTAAACGCCACACACACACACACACACACACACACACACACACACAAACACACACAGCGAGAGAAAATGATGGGAGCAGACAGTCAAGTGTTTTCAGTTCTGTGAAACATATACAGGTCATGAATATTAACACAAACCAGTTGGTGGCTGAGGGGGAGAGAGAGAGAGAGAGAGAGAGAGAGAGAGAGAGAGAGAGAGATGTGGTTTTGCTGTCATGTTGTCAAGCAAGAAAGCAAGAGAGGGTGAGAGAAAGAGAGGGTGAGATAGTTTCTGGGAAAGAGTATACAACCAATTAGCTGCAATAAACTGTCCTGAACTGGTTCATTGTCAACACTCTTAACAAGTGGAAGAAAAAAAACACTGAAGAGGCAAAGACAGAGACAGAGAGAGTCATAAGCTCTGCATTTTAACACCCACGGTGCTAATCAGCAGATGAATAACCTCCAGGCTCGACTTTCCACACCACTCACACACACAATATGACAAGTGTGTGCATTAAAGTACACAAAGATATACACACACACACACACACACACACAGCCCGTCTATAAACGCTACTATTCAGCTCGTGTAGGAGAGGGTGAGAGACTGTCCATATACTTTTGTGTATCTTTGGTCTGTGGTTGTTTTTTCTGTTTTGTTCTACATCACTCAATGATACTTTTGACGGAAGTGAGCTTCCCACTAGGGGTGGGCGATTTACTGAAGACACTCGATGTATTGCTTGTTCTACGTGGGATATAGTAAATGACTGTATCGCTAACATGGAGTACAAACAAGGCTCGTTTTGGCGTTCCGCTTCTCCTCTCTGCCTCTCACGAGAGAGCATGGATGTGAGTATAGGGAGTGTATTTTGTAGCTGGAGGGAAGAAAGGAAGAAGGGAAGAAGGGAACAGGAAAAGAGCCTGGAGAGAGCAAAAGAAGTGAAGCGCCAAAGCGAGTTTACACGTGTCGGAAAAGGTGATGGAAGATGCCAGCCTCCACTTCGAAAGAGACGGTTAAACTATTCCCCACGCTGTTTTGCGATGCGTGTATATACTAGGCATTACGGTTAGAACATGTAAAAACTGGCTTCAAAATAAAAGCGACCAAGAACTGATCTTCAGGTGAATGTGATTGACAATTTCACATAAATTCAATAAAGTCAGTCAGTCAATAATAAATAAAGAAATAAAACTGAATTAATAAAATATCAAATAATAAATAAAATGAATAATTAGAAAAAAAATACAGCTTACAAACTGTATTTTGGAGAAAGATTTCATTTCATACCCATCAAAGGGTTAAAGGAAACGGTTTTGTAATTTTAGAGAAAATATCAAGATGTATAGCCTATCGTATTTCGCCCTTGTCTGTTTTAGCACGACACTGCCCCTGTGAGCAAAGCCAGGTCCATAGAGAAATGGTTTTCCCAGTTTGATGTGAAAGAACTTAACTGGCCTGCACAGAGCCCTGACATCAAGCTCAGAGAAAACCTGTGGGATGAACTGAAACGCCGACTGTGAGCCATGCACTTATCGCCATCATCAGTGGGCAACCTCGTTGATGCTCTTGTGTGGAAAGCCTTCCATGGGAGAGTGGAGGCTCTTACAGTAACACAAAAAATATCACCCTTTCACATATGGATGTAATATCTGGGTGTCCACATACTATTGGCTTGATCAAAAAGTATGCCTGTTTTGGTTCTGGAGTGATGTCCGTCTCTTTTTGCCCTTTTGTTACCTGGGTGAAACTAGGGATATACACTTTACTTCCTTATTTTGTTGTCAGTACATGCAAAATAAAAAGACATAACAGATACAACTCTCAATCAGAGCAGTGGCGACACACAAACATTGGTGAAACTTCAATGACCAGAGTGGCACACTTGGCAGTATCAAGCACATTTGATATGGACAGGTGTCACTAAAGACATGGTTGTGGTGCTCCAAAACAGCGTGGCCCCGACACCGTCACTGCAAGATGGCAAGATGGCAGGATGGCAGAACATCCTGCCAAATTCTGACAATCTGACATGAGCCCATCTTGAACCTGACCTGAGCCAGTCCCGTCTGTTAGCCGATGCTAACTAATCCTACAAGAGACAAAATCCAAAGAGCCGGTGAAAGCAGATGAGGAGAGAAGTGAGGACACTGCAAGAAAGGAGAGAGAGAGAGATAGAGAGAGAGACACACACACACAGAGGGAGGTTTGATTCAAAAAGACAGAAAGTGAGAGCACTTACTCCCACCTCTCTCCACGTCTGCTCTTCTGTGTCTCCCAGAGACAAGAGTTAATAGGCCAACTTTCTGCCTGTGCTCCTCCAGCAGCCCGACGCTGAGAGCTGCTTCACTGCAGAGCCTCCAGCTACCCTGCCGGCAATTTGTCTTTTTGCCAACGCAAGGGTTTTTTCTCCCCACTTTTTTTTTTTTTTCCTTTTGCTAAATCAACATTTCTCAAGCAAATACAGCACAAACCTGCAATCTGGTAAATGTGAGGTGCTAAGTGTAGCATTTTTAACATCAGTAAATCATTAGCATATTCATTTTGAGAGATTAGTCTAATTACCATAAACAAACAAGGCCCTTGCCAAAATGTATAGCCTCTACTGACCCTTAAGCCCTTTTCCCACTGGACAAAAAACCCACTAACATTGTAACTAAGGTTACAATCAGCATTCATTCCCGGTGGAACAAATGACTCTGCAGTAGTCACGGCAATTTATTGGCTCCAGCTCCGATCGGCAGTGATGGAAACATGACATGCCGGGTGGACGCACTAATTTTCACCTCTTTTCTGGTGCGATGCTATGTGACGCGTGTTGATAGACACTCACCGGCCACTTTATTAGGTACAAGGTGTACCTAATAAAAATGGCTGGTGCTAGTACCGGGTGGTCTTCTGCTGCTGTAGCCCATCTGCTTCAAGGTTGGACGTGTTGTGCGTTCAGAGATGGTATTCTGCATACCTTGGTTGTAACGAGTGGTTATTTGAGTTACTGTTGCCTTTCTATCATTTCGAACCACTCTGCCCATTCTCCTCTGACCTCTGACATCAACAAGGCATTTCCGTCCACACAACTGCCGCTCACTGGATATATTCTCTTGTTGGGACCATTCTCTGTAAACCCTAGAGATGGTTGCGCGTGAAAATCCCAGTAGATCAGCAGTTTTTGAAATACTCAGACCAGCCCGTCTGGCACCAACAACCATGCCACGTTCAAAGTCACTTAAATCCCCTTTCTTCTCCATTCTGATGCTCGGTTTGAACTTCAGCAAGTCGTCTTCACCACGTCTAGATGACGTAATGCACTGAGTTGCTGCCATGTGATTGGCTGATTAGCTATTTGTGTTAACAAGCAATTGAACAGGTGTGCCTAATAAAGTGGCCAGTGAGTGTATAATAGATCAAATCAACAGAGATTTGGACAATTATCATTTATTTACATACAAAACATAAAATCAATATGCTCTCCTCAAAGCCACCAGACTCCAGTCAGACAACAGTAATGTTATCTCTCTGATCAACGAAAACAAACTTCATTCAAACTCGATAAACTCATATTTGTTAGACCAATTTCCAATCCATTTGTGTTCCAACAATCACCAACTGTGGTTTGAGAGTTTGAAAGAGAGACTGGATAAGTAACAGATATAAAAAAATAAGTAGCAACCGTAACATTTTCATTGTTTCCTAACCCTGCTTCTGGTGCCAGCCAGCGCATCTGTGATGTTGAACGTGAAACACCAGGAAAAAAAAACAGAAAGGCCAGTGCAACAGCACGGCAAACTCGCGATGGGAAAGGAGTCTGTCTCCTATTTTTAGTGGGTTTTCCCATAATTAAAATACCTGCTTATATGTGCTAATTTTGGTTGGAAAAGGGGATTACATTTTGTGCCCCTGAGGCAAATGTCACAACAAATCAGGAACAGGAACTGGTGCTCGTTTTCTTTTAATTAATTAGTTGTGATACCAGTTAATTAGTTACAGTTAGTTACAGCATATTGAATGAGCCTGAATCCTGACCTCTGACTGTTCAGCTATTTAAATAGGTCTGGTTCATTCTGTTCATATTGACAGCTGTTTCTGTCAGTCGGAGAAACAGTCGTCCAATCGGTCCTTGGTAGGCAGGACGTCATCTTCCTACATAGCTAGTTAGCTACATCGCTACATTTCCTAAAAGAACTTGTGATTGACGCAGCTGTAAAAGTAGTAAGTCGACTTAAATGTATATATTTCTTTGGTCAATTAAGAAAATCTTAACTGCTCCTATTAACCATCGCCGTGTCGACTGAAAATGACGTCTGTGGGATGGATGCTTAACCAGCCTGTCCTCATACACCATTCGTAGCTACACGTACAAAAATGAATGCACTGTAATTCATATATATCCCACAAAATCAATTTGTATGTAATCTATGTGATTGTGCGGTGAACGCCACGTAGGGAGGAGGTCAGGGTGGATGGGTGGTTCAAAAAACACCGGACTTCCGCCCAGGAGACCGCCGTTCGTACACGAGTGAAACCAGAGTCAGTGTTGATTTATTTGTCATGTAACTTCCGTACTTCAGTTACGTCACTTCCGCTGTTATTTTAACCCAAACCACGATCTTTTCCGAAACCTAATTATAGTTTTTGTCACAAAACATCCGTACTTCAGTTATGCCACTTCCAGTGTGGAGTAACTTAACCACGATCTTTTCCTAAACCTAACCAAGTAGTTTTGTTGTCTAAACCTAACCGAGTTGCTTCCTGTGAGGACGGAAGTTTATTTTGAAAACACTGGAGGGAAATTGACGCTGGACATTCATAGGAAAAATGCACAAAAAATGAGGAATAACTTTTTTTAAGATATCATATAAACCGTTGTATGAGAATACGTTGGCGTAACTCACTACTTGATTGGTTGAGGCAAAACAAAAATCAGCAAACATGAGCACACTGCCAAGGTGAGTGAAACTAGATGGTCATTCTGTCTGATTATATTCCGATTAGATTGCATTCTTAATACTGCTGTGCTGTCCTACTGATGATTTTTCTTAGGTCATAAAATAAGTCTGTTAAAAAAAACAAATTGTGGCTTTTCTCAGTCCTTTAATTTAATGTCTTTTATTTTAATGTCAGTTCCTCATTAACCTTCTTCCCCCGTTCATTACAAAAGACACCACAGTGTAGTCGCAGCCAGATGTGTGAAAGGCTGACTGGTTGCAGTTTTCTTTTTTGCACCTCACCTCTTTCTCTACAGCTGGCAGTGCACACACACAATACAGACACACACACACAAACACCTGGCCTGCGGTTAAAGGATAAGAGGGGGTTGATGAAACTGGCAGTAAAATGTGGGATGCGTATGGCTGAAGTTTGGAGGTTGGTTGGAGGGGGCACTAAAGCAGAAATCACTCGACGAAAGAAAGAAACGTTTTGCCAATCTCAGCATGATACTTTCCTTCATAAAATACATATTTGTTACTGGAAATTCAGCTTCATTCCAGTACGACTTGCAACTGTTATGGAGGTTTCACAGCTTTCCGAGCGTCAACACAGCCAGAGTTGTTGTTATTATTGATATATTGATCCAGGAAGTATCACCAAAACTAATTATTTTCTTACACCCCTAAAAAGCGTGAGTGTAAAGAGCTAGTGAGCAGACTAGAAAGACTGCTTATGGCGGGTGAAGAGGAGCTGGATGGGTCCAACAAACACAGGACTTCCAGGAGACAGGTGTTTTGATTTGTAAGTGATGTTTGTGACGTGTTTTTTACTTATGTTATGTTCTTTCCGTACATATTTTACTTAGTTTACGTACTTAATTTAAGCCCAACCATGAACCTAGGTGGTTTTGTGGCCTAAACCTAACTGCGAACGTTACCGTAGTTTCGTTGGGTGGCGTACAAATGGTCTATTACCAATTACAAGATGCTAGTTAGAACTGTTTTGTGGTTGCTTTAAATGCATGAAGAATATCAGCATCCGTATATTTAGTTAAACAGTAACTAAATATCATTGAATAACTAAACATAGCTGCTTTTGCTTGAAAATGATTTGGACTCCTTCAATGTCACTGCTACTTAAGTGAAGATTTTGCTAAATAAAAGTAAGAGCTAGAACGTTTGCTCCAACTAAACTGGTGCTTTTAATGACTGAGCAGTTTTAACTTCTTGAATTTCTTCAGTGTTATAAAATATTACAGACTAGCAGGTTGCTAAATTTGGTACAACACACGTCTCTCTTTCCACCTGCTGTGAGGGTTTGGGGAGAGTATGCAACAGCTGAAAGGAAAGTCATTTCTAATAGACTGCTTTGCCGAACAGTCCAATAATTGGCTGGGATTCTGAGAAAAACTCAATGCTCCCGAGAGAGAGAGAAAGCGGCAACCCGACCAGACTGAGGAAAGATGAGGAACGATCTGCTAATAATCTGTAGAAGCTTTGATTCCTTTGATGCCATCGACTGTTGTGATTCTTCTCCTGTGATGCTTCAAATTTCAAGGAAGCTGATCCAAATCGGAACCACAGGGGGCTACAGCTGAACGCTTTTTAGTAGTATGAATATTAACACATCACTCATTATTTTTGTCTTTTTTTTTTTACAGGCTCAGGGGAGCCCAGGATGTTTACATACCCAGTTTTAAATGGGGCTGATATCAGTTGTTGTGCTGCGTTTGTTATTGTCTGTCTTCCTTTTCTTCCTGTGACTGTAAAACTAATTTCCTCTGGAGGGACAGTAAAGATGACCTTGGATGTTTTTCTGAATTTAATCGCTGTAGTCTTGGGAAAACTCTCATTTCAGTCATGTTTTTACTTGAATTTTTAACATGCAAACCTGCGAGATACTTTCTTAGACGGTTGTTTTCTGTTTATTCCAGGGTTACCAAATTCATTGCCGTGTTTACAACATAAAGTTTGTGTTTATATGCTGAAAATATTGTTCCATCTCAGCACAGCCCAGTGTCAGCTTTATCACCAGAGACACTGTGGGAAACCCGTGTGGGCTTTGAAACTGAGCCAAGTGGGTGGAATAACGGGTTGAAGCAATGAGGCCTTGGGCGCACGCACACACACGCACATTTATAGGCATGTCCAAACACACATACTACACATATGTACACATCAAGAGTGAGGGGCTACCCAAGCCCTGTCTCCATACATCTCACACCCCCAAACACACACACACACACACACACACAGACTTCCACCCTCTTCCTGCATTCCTCTCCTGTCTGACACACTTCCAGTAAGCCCACCAGCACTTCAAAAACAGCCCGCCACCACCAGCCCTCCAGACGACAGCGCCTGCTAAAAATATGCACAGCCCTGTCGCACACAAAGACACAAACACCACTTCTTATTGGAAATAAAGAGAAAAACAGGCCACAGGTGAGGTGAGATCCTTCGCTGGGTTTCTCAAACCTACCAACCACTTGTTTTCTTGTGAAGGTATTTAAAGTGCCAGGTGAAAAAAAAACGAATTAGAAACTATTCTGATAATCGATCTAAGTAGTCGATCTAAAAACACCAAACGTTAATTCCAGCTAAAACTGTGAACATTTTCTGATTTTCTTTGTCTTATGTGATTGTAAACTAAATATCTTTGGGTTTTGAACCTTTGCTTCAAGCTATTTGAAGATGTCACGATGGCCTTCAGGAAATTGTGATGAGCATTTTTCACTATTTTCTGATATTTTGAGGGAAGTGTGTAACATTTAGGGGGATCTATTGCCGGAAATAGACAATAATATTAATAAGTGTGTTTTCTTTAGTGTATAATCACCTGAAAATAAGAATTGTTGTGTTTTCGTTACCTTACCAATGTTTCTACAGTAGCTCAGAACGGACAAACCACTGTGTTAACTTTTCCTGCTTCGGCCGGAGTCGATAACGTTACTTGCTCTGGAGTTAACCCCCGTCACTCCACTCAACCGCTGGTAAACAAGACAAGGGAATCCTGTAGGTCTCCATAGTTCTCCTACACGCTTGGTACACAAGAGAAGTTTCAATTGGTTGCAATCTGCAACCACACCGCTAGACACCGTCAGATTTTACACACTGCACCTTTAAAGACCAAACGTTTAATTCAGCCCTGGTAAAAAACTGTGCCATGGATAAGTAAATAATAAAAACAGATGTAGACAAGACAGAATAAGTTGCCCTTACTACCTACTAATTTTCTTTTTTCCCCAGGAAATTAAGGATCATTTTATTGCATCTGAAAATGCATCAACTTGATCCTTAAAAATCCTCCTCGCCTACCGTTGGGCCATTTTGATGAGCTTTGTTTCAATTTCTTGTGTGGCACACCGCTTTAAGTCTGCTCCTCAGAGGTACATTCCCACTTGCGTTAATTCTGTGCCTGAAAGCGTCGATTAAACCCACGTTCACAGGAAATAGCAGATAGGCAACACAAGGGAGAGGAGAGGAGAGGAGAGACGAGAAAGGGTAGTACGGTTATTTGATAAAACGATGGCGAAGCTCTGTTGTGTGTCCATCTCTCTCTCTCTCTCCTTCTCTTTGTCATTCCCAGCAGATCTACAGTCGTTGTAGCGCTCCACTCAACCGCCTCATCTACCTGTTTGTTTACTTATTCCCTCAGTTCCTCACCCATCAACATCCCTCCTCCCCTCTGTGTCTCTATCCCTCCATTTTGCTTGTTCTTCTGTCCCTCGTTCATCTCTCCACTACTTCCTCTTTCTCCGCTTAATTTCACTCTGTTTTGTTTATCCTTATTGCAGTCAGAGTGAGACAGTGAGTGAGTCAGAAGGTCATCTTTAACACTGGTTACTGTTAGTAAAAAGAGAGAAAAGGCACTTAGTTATTATCAGTGCATGCTTTCAGGGCTTTTCCCTGCTTGATAAGAAGTATTTGGGGGAGTTGCAGTCATGAGGGACGGATGACATCATATGCTAATTTGTGCATTAGTGAAACGATTTGTACTAACATTTGTATTTGTGAATGTCAATGAAAATGAAAAATAAAAATGCAATCCTACACACCAGTGGTTCCCAACACCTTTTTCCTCAAGGGACCCCTTTTCTATCATTGAGTAAACTGACAACCCCTGACTAAGTGACACATTTTATGGATATTTCAACTGATAAACTGTACAATTAACCCAAATGTGAATTGTGAACGGAATAACTGCAAGGAGTTTGTGCAAAATGAGCTATTTGGATGCATTTTGAGCAGATTACTTGAATATTACATCAGAGATAAGTTCTCCTGTTAATTTTAGGAACTTTTAATACAAATCCCTCTCTATATTAACAAATCAAGACAACATCGCAAATCCCCGTGACACTTTGGCAAGAATCCCCAGGTTGGGAACCAGTACTATACACCACTACCCCCAACGCCCTCCTAATAATACTGTTACCATCTTCACTATATGAGGAGTACATGTAGAGGTTGTTGTTGTCTGAATTAAATAACTTAACACATCTTGGCAGGCTTTTAGGAACTTTTAAGATCTTTAATTTAAGCAATCGATTTTGACATAACATTTTTCCTAACCACTCCCCAGAAGTAGCTATAACTGTGGGTTGATCTTTTGAGAATAAGTTGCGGTCAGAAAAGTATCAAGCTGCAGCGTGCGACAGAGTTGCCACTTTCATCACATATGTTCCTTTTTAGCCATTAACAGGAGTGAGGAGTCCTTTTTCCAAAACCAAAATTCAAAAGACATATGCTGCAGATTCTTCTGCTTAACAAGTAACCAAGTTCTGGCGCCTGCTGCTCCTCTTTTTGCTGCATTGTGCCAAATCAAAAGATCAGCTGCCTATTAAGTAATGGACTGAAATGTTTAGGTTCCTCTTTTGCTTTGGAGCTAACAGGAAAAACACCTGCAGAGTGCTTGCATTTGCACAAAATGTATGAGAAAAACATTTCGAAACCTTCCTTTATGCTGTGCAGTATGTCCACTGTCAACATGAAAAATCAGATTGCTGTCTGTTTGAGAGATGTCTTCACTTTCTCTCAAGTCTTTGCCGCTTTGATAAATGGCAGTGAAGTCATATTATCAGATGCACTTTTGTCTCATTGCTCAAAAAGAGAAAATGTGTCCATCAAACTCTCTCTATCCATGTGTCGGGTTATCTACCTTTTTCTATTTATTCATCTATCCATCTAAATCGAAGGAGGAGATTTTATGTGAGGCCAGGGCCTCGGGGCTCCGCTGGGACACGAAGCAGCAGTAAACAGTGTTTACCCTCCTGGAGGCGGTTGGGTTTAAGTGGCCAGCCAGGGTGCACCAAACCTCCCTTATGTGACTATTAAAGTCAATGGCCTCGTCTTAGCCGCCGGGCTGAGACAGGGAGGTGGGATGAGCAGTAATATGAGAAACTGGTACAGATAAAAAGGGGGCTCATGCACAAACCTCTATCAACCCTGCTGAAGTGTATTTGAGCAAGGCACTAAGACCCAGAGAGGGGAAGAGTCATCTGCAATGGGCAGTTAACTTTTGCTGCTAGATGCTGGATATACTAATGTTACAACTAGGGCTGTCAAATTCGTTTTAACAACACTAATTTCGTTAACGCAACTTGCGATTTTTAGGTTGTTGCAGGCTCACTTTTAAAGTTAGAGTGAAGATACTGGCATCATATGAAACTCAAAAACCTAAGGAATCCATTGGTACCAACCATGTCATACTAGCTTGTCGCAAAGGAGGCTAAATAACGCTCCAACCTTATGCAAAACTTTGGTGAAGAAAAACTTTCAAAGGAGTCCCTTGACCTGAAAATGGGTACCCACGAGTCTCCCCTTTACAGACATGCCCACTTTATGATAATCACATGCAGTTTGGGGCAAGTCATAGTCAAGTCAGCACACTGACACACGAACAGCTGTTGTTGCCTGTTGGGCTTGAGTTTGCCATGTTATGATTTGAGCATATTTTTATGTTAAATGCAGTACCTGTGAGGGTTTCTGGACAATATTTGGCATTGTTTTATGTTATTAATTGATTTTCAATAATAAATATACACACACATTTGCATAAAGCAAGCATATTTGCCCACTTCCATGTTGATATGAGTATTAAATACTTGAAAAATCTCCCTTTAAAGTACATTTTGAAGTGATAAATACATATTTTAATTGATGGCAGCCCTAGTTACAACCAAACTCTTCTTCACTTCCCTGGAGTCAACGAGCAATGAGCAAGCAGCACTTCCTTGGGGCCAAGCTATCTACCCGATTCCAAATGGCCACGCGCTCCGAACGGGCACCAACCCCACGACAGCGCTGCAAGCAGCAATACCAGGGAGGCTACTGGAAGCCAAGCAATCTCCCCGTTCTATTCTAAATGAGCATGTGTTCCAAACAGCTATGCCACCAACAGGCACTGCACTAGTATCTGTAACGCTGGGTTTCTCCACAAAGAGTCCACAAAAGCACCACTTTAAATCTCGTGTTTACCAGAGAAGTGCTCATACGTTTCTTGGATGACTAATAAGACCAAAACGACCGATTAGTTGACTAATCGACCAAGAGGGGGCAGCCCTAGTTGACACATAAAGTGTGACAGGGTTAGTCAAATTGAGCGTGCACATACACACAGAAGAGATCAGTGAAAGAGAGAAGGGGATCTCCACTATCTATCTACTATCTTCTCCTGTGTCTCACTCTCTCTCCGTCTCTATTTCACACTCACACTCACACACACACACACCAGTCAAGTGAGGCTGGCAGATGGTAGATTGGTAAAAGGCGGGCGGCGTGGTCCAGATGTTGCTGAACCCACAGTGCAGAAGGCACTGGGCTTTGATCTGCCTCACCACAGAGGAACTACTGTAGGAGAGGAGAGGAGGCTAACTGCTCCTTTAAAGAGAAGAAAGAGAGTGAAGTGGAGTAAATATGTGTGTGTCTAAATAAGAGAGAGTGTGCGTTAGTGAAGTGGAGCGAGAGAAGAGGTGGATGATATTCCCATGTGAGATGTATGAGTGTTTACAAGAAAATACCAGAGGGATAACTCGCATGTATCACACACAGATACCCACAAAACACGCATACATAAATTGTGCATCCACGAATGCAGGCACCTAAACACACACACAGTCCAGACTCCCACACATGGCCCGTTGGGTTTACTCACATGACATCCATGTGGCGAACAACAAAGACGCATGCATACACACACAGCTACTCACAAAACCAACGCACATTGAGCCCGGGGGTTGCCTGCAGTAAACACCACCAGCCACACATGCTGGGTTGTGATCCAGGGAATTGCGTTAATTCACACAAACACACACACACACACACCGAGCTGATTTTCTCGCAATGTAATTTAAGAAAAGCTGCATTCATTTATCAACTCCGACCAGTTCTCCTCTTTTTCCCCTGTACAAGCCTTTTCAGTCCAGCCTCCAAATTCGATTTTTTTTTTGTCAATGGCACTTAATATTGTTCTGGTTAAATAAAGGTTAAATAAATCAAAAACTGCCAACTGAATCTCTGGGCGGGGAATGTGGAGTGGGCATATGCCAACACATTTAGGTGTTGGCAGGCTGCTTTGCCAGCTCCAACACACACAACTCAGCAGGTCAAAAACTATTGTTTGGAGGTGAAATGTTTAAATTTCCCAGGTTCCAGTCCCCAGGCTTTGCCCGCAAGCCTCCAGAGGTGAATGGGTTTAGCTGGAGTCTGACTCACCCGCTGGAACCAGAAAACCGGCTCAGTTCTGGCCAACGCTCAGTCACCGCGGTCAGAGAGTCAGTCTGCCAGTTCTGACTTCTCTGACATTTCAGTGAGGTCGGCCAGCCAGACAGCAAACCAGCCGGTCAGTCAATACAGTCAGGCAGCTGGCCTGAAAATGTGGTCAAAGATGGACCACTCAAGCAGCCATTGTGCTATTTGGTCGGATAATGGCAGTCAGTACAAGAAGAACGTTCACTCAGACTGCCAGATGTCAGTCAGCAAACAAGGCAGCTTGTCTTTTATGTGATTAATAAAGCTCCCGGTGACCCAGCCACATACTGCGGTGATGAGAGAGAATTTTCTTCTTATTTTCATTCAACCACGCGTTGACCCTTTACCCATCCATTCAGTCAGTCAGAGAAATAACTGTTCTGCCAGGCAGTCGACAAGCAAGCCACCCAGGCAAGTGGTCAGGCAGCGAGCCTGAAATGTGCTAAGTGACAGCCCCACTGACCCAGTCAAGTGGTGAAGAGGCAGAAAATGTGTGCTTGGATAATGGCTACACGGTGATCTTACCTCCAACAAGCCAAGCAGTTCTATCAATCAGATAGCTAATCGCTCAGCCATCCATACAATCCGCCAATACACTCGTCAGCCAGAAAACTGGTCAGTTCTTACGCCAGTAAGTGACTCAATCAACCAGGCATTGGTTCAGTAAGAAAAGTTGTCTCCATTAACTGTGGTGAAAGATGTACCCAATGACTCGATGAACTCATCCAGAAATGAGAATGTATTATTATTTTGCTTTATTTGCCATTACAGTTCCCCTCCAGCCTCAACGGGAAGTTCATCAAGCCCCTTCCCCCAGGACGGAGATCAAAAGCTATTTCTCACTAGAACATATTATTAGTTTTGTCATGTGGGGACCTACCAGATACAGGCGCAAGGGTCCAATTTGGCTCCTTAGCCCATACTTTAAGAAATACAGCTCTCATATTCACTCGCACCATGCAGCCAAAAGCAACCAAATCAGCCTGTGGTCACAAATACACTCGTTGAACCCTCATAGCGATGCGGTGATGAGTTAATGTGGATGAATTTGGTAAGTTATCCATCCTGGATCTATCTAGCACTGGTTAGAAAGCCATCGGTTCATCTCTGGCTGTCACTCACATCATCAATGAATCCGGTTTATACTTATAAAGTCATCAGGTCAGTAAGTATTCCATCAGTCAGTCAGCTATTTAGTAAGGCATCTAGGAAAGCAGTCAGCAACTCAGCCAGATCGTATTCCCCCCTCAACCAATTAGACCTCACGAAATAATCACTTTGTATTTACTATACGGTGCACTTGCTTTCCAATTATTTTATTTTAGAGTTTGAATTCTGAGTGAAATATTTGCATATGCACAGTTATGCTGCGAGGTAAACACACTTCCAATAAAGGTAGTAGGAGTTTGCCTTTGAGGTTTTTACTGGAAGCAGTTGTGAGTCAGTATTGAACAACAAATACAATGATACTGATTATAAATCAGAAAATGAAGAGATTCCATAAACAAGAGTTAAACCAAAGGTATTGTAAAAATGAGTTAGTACAGTAACAAGGCAACTGGAATCACAAACTAGACTATAGCTGTCAAATACGTTGTGATTCATGTCTGAAAGAAACAAAGAATCACCAATGAAAAATCATTATAAAGAGTTTAGTCAAAAAACTAAAAAGATTACCTATTCACCAATCAACAGTCACAACACAGCTACAATAAAAAGAGTACCTAGAGATAATGCTCTAATATGGGCATTTGGAGAGTAGATGCCTGTTATGTATATATATTATGTATAATAATATTTGCCTGGATGCAGATCTGACAAAAGCTGTTATGGAACTGTGCCAGTACGGGTTGCAACTAGCAACAGGACACTCAATTGAAAGCAATAGCAAAGGCAGAATATATAATATACCCAAAGATTCAAGCTCAACCAGTTAGATTTGCATAAACAGTATTAGTATACAGCAGATAATACAAAACAAACTGTACAAAAAATATACTCAAGTATAGTACAGACTATGGCTGTCAATCCATTAAAATAGTTAATAGTGATTAATCGCAAATTAATCACACATTTTTTATCTGTTCAAAATGCACCTTAAAGGGAGATTTGTCAAGTATTTGATACTCTTATCAACATGAGAGTGGGAAAATATGCTTGCTTTATGCAAATGTATGTATATATTTATAATTGGAAATCAATTAACAACACTCGTAGGTACCCATAGAACCCATTTTCATTCACATATCCAGTATCTTCTCTCTAGCTTTAAAACTGAGAGTATGACGAGATGTTGATCTGCCTACTCTATGTTCCAATATCTAGCTACAGTGGCACAAACTAAACAAATAGTGTGTCTATGACTTGCCCCAAACTGCATGTGATTATCATACAGTGGGCATGTCTGTAAAGGGGAGACTCGTAGGTACCCATAGAACCCATTTTCATTCACATATCCAGTATCTTCTCTCTAGCTTTAAAACTGAGAGTATGACGAGATGTTGATCTGCCTACTCTATGTTCCAATATCTAGCTACAGTGGCACAAACTAAACAAATATAAACCTATATTGTTGCAGATTCTAGCTTTTAAATAGCTTTTTGATCTGTGTTTAAGTCTTTGAGATAAGTCTGAGGTACAGTGATCATGATGCAAGGTGAAGTTGTGGTTATGGTTCCTTCAGCCAGACAGTAAATCATTAATTCATACACTGAAAAGTCTTCTTCCATATATCAAATCCATCTGTCCCATCACATATCTATTTAGTCTGCATGTCCCAGAGTAACAGGTTCAACACATAGTACATCAGTCAGTCTTTCAATCATCCATCGAACTTACAACAGTTATCAAGAGCCACAATACAATAGACTGCAGACAATCATCAGTAGTGCGTGTGTGTGGAAGCCATTAGTTCATGTGCACCCGTTGACCCTGTACACCATGAGGCTGATGATGCTGCTCTTAGTCATCTTGTCATCTGACTAAGAGCTGTTTTGGAAAGAGTAGATGAATCTTGAGGGTATTTCCAGATGTTGTTGTGGACCTACTGATACATACAAACAGACACACTTAGATGAAGATGTGTGTACATACAATACAAGCTCATGAAAGTCAACAGTTACACACACACATACGGTGACTGGTTGGATGAGACTGCAGCTGTGGGCCAGGCGGTTAAATTCCCAGAGGGGCTTTTCGGTCATCTAACCACCACTCTTTTCCTCCTTCCCTCGCTATTTTCCTTGTGTTTTTACTTTGTCCTTGATGTATATGCATCATTGCCTCTGTTATGACCTTTAGCTGGCTCTCTTTTTATGGCAGAGGAAAAATAAATGCCATATTTCTTGCAGGTGATCCTGACTCTCTTTCTTCCAGACAGGAAAAGTTAAAAGATTTGAACATTTCCACAAGAAAGAAAAGGAATATCAGAGAGACTATGAAGGAATTAAACATTCTTGCACATATAAATAGATTATGACATTAAGCTTGGAGTTTTTCTCCACTGGAGTCTAACTGTAGCGTAAAGCAGACTTTTTTTGAGCTGAAAAAAAAAACAGGAAAGACAATGTTTAGGTCAAGGCTGTGCTTTGACTTTGCTATGAAAAGTCACAGAAAGTCTTCTCCAAACAGATAATGAAGATAAGATATTGTTAACAAAAAGCTATATCAGACAAAAACATTATTAAACTCACAATGTGACAAGCGCCTTGGTGGAGAAAAATGACAATGAAAATGTCAAGGTATACTCTCTGAGCTTTAAATACAGCTAAAGCTTTGCAATATGTGACATTTAGACCGTCCTCCATCTTCACTATTCAGCTATTTGCCCTTCTCTCTCTATCTTACAGCCCTCAGGCTCGCTTCAACCCATTATCTTTGTGTGAGTGTGTGTGTGTGTGCTTGAACAGGTGTATTTGTATATAGCAACAGAAACTGCCTGTTAAATGAATAACAACCCATGGTTTCTACATACTGGTGTGTGATGTTCCACATTAGGAATTGCATCTATTCAAATGATGTTGGCTGGCACTTCCTTCCTCTCTGTACCTGCACCTGAATGCAAAGCTTGACATATGCGCTTCACCTCTCTAAAGCCCCATTCCAGCTCAATCACTTTTACTGGGAAAGGTCCAGGGCCATTATAATTTTTATCCAGTCTGAACCTGCCAAGAACACAGCTCTAACAAAGTCCAGAAATTACAAAAAAAAATCTAGACAAATTACCAAATGTTTTTTCAGCAGCACGCAGTTTGAACTGACATCACTGTAAAATGTTTTAATGTGTTCAGTATTTGGCAGGCAGCTGTCAGACTGGCTAATAGCCTAAACTGACTTTGGATCGGGTCTGCTTCTGTCTTTCACTAGTGTTTGGCGGAGTTTTATATATTTTCTATGCATGTACTTTATCTAGGGCTGCAACTAATGATTATTTTCACTGCTGATTAATCTGTTGATTATTTTCTCGATTAATCGATTAGTTGTTTGGTTTATAAAATGTCAGAAAATTGTGAAAAATGTCAAGAAGTGTTTCCCAAAGCCCAAGATTATATCCTCAGATGTCTTGTTTTGTCCACAAATCAAAGATATTCAGTTTACTGTCATAGAATAGTAAAGAAACCAGAAAATATTCACATTTAAGAAGCTGGAATCAAGCGAGAATCTTTTGACTTTTTTATTTTTTTAAATTCTCAAACCAATTAATCGATTATCAAAATAGTTGCTGGTTAATTTAATAGATGACAACTAATCGATTAATCAATTAATTGTTGCAGCTCTGACTGTATCCTTGCAGTGCTTACACCATAAAAGTTAACACGTCTGCCGGCGGCGTCTTCAAAAATATAAGGTTTGAACGTACAGCACCTTCTTTTTTCATCCTGTGGTGAATTTTCTAGTTTTACTCTGCATGACCAGACCTACATTTGCTAAAATATGTAGGTTGTTAATGACAGAATAAAACCAAGCCAAACCAAACTGGTTTACCTGATCATGAGCAGTAATTTAACAGAAACAAACAACATCTTTTCTCCTACTAATAAGGCCTTGTTGACTCATCAAGCAACAGTATCAACATCCTCTCTGTGTGTTCATACCGTCCATTCCCCTCGGAACAGGGTTTAAAGCTTATTGACCGAAGGTTTTGCATAGCATCCATGCCTGCCTGACCCATATTTTGCATATGATCACAGCTGCCGGAAACCTGACCTACAGATATTCAACACTGGGGAACACATGAGGTATGCCATTGTCCTGCAATCTCAACTGAGCTTAAGCTTTACATCTCATGAGTACCATGGATCAATCAAATACTTTTGAATATTACAAGTCTACAAAACAAGCGGTTGAGCCGTCGAAAGTACAATTCAACAGAAAAAAAATCTGCACAATCATTCTTTTTGTCCAGCAGTACATAAACCACTTTGGTAAGAAGTCTCTCCATGTGATGCTCCCCGCGGCCGTAGCTTTACACGCCGTTCAGAAAGCCAGCGTGTTCAGCCAAACCACAAACAACGGGTTCACATTCACTGACTCGACCACCAGTCCGAGTGGGAAAAAATGAAGCAATAAATAAAATAACCACTATCTCCTTTCTTTCATTTTGTGAAAAGGCGCAGATCTTCTCATGTGTATGTGTAATTATTTCCCTCTCCGGCTCGCCGTTGTCATTGGGGACCGAGGCTGTCGAGTCGCTGCCAAAGCCCCATTCACTGTCTGCACATAGCCAGTGTTACGCAACGGCTAATTACTTCCACTCAGCCCCGACAAAACCAAGGAGAAGGAGAGAGAGGGGGGAAAAAGAGGGGGAAGTGAGTGATAAAATAAAAAAGACAGAGGGGAGGAGGGACAGTCAGAGAGGGGCACAAGCAAGAGGAAAGTCAGAGGGGGAAAGAGAGATATTATAAAAGAGATGAGGGGCAGACGGTGGAGAAAGAGATACATGAGAGGAAAAAGAAGACAGAGGGATAGAAAGTAAAGGACAGAGAGAAAGTGTGTGGAAAAGGACAGGAGATAGAGAGGAAAAGAGAGCTGACTCCTCATCTTCCTCCTCTCCCTTCGTCTCTCCTGCAGTGTTTTGGTAAGGAGCGGTACAAAAAAAACAACGTGAAACCATAATGACCTCTTCACCATCAGCCACAACAGTTTTACCGAAAATCATGCCGCAGCAGCCAAATTGGTCCAAAGAGAGAGAGAGAGAGAGGGAGAGAGAGAGAGAGAGAAAGAGAAATGTGGAAGAGGAGTGTTGTCAAAGCCAGACAGGGCCCGCAGCCCTTTTCCTCTCCAACAATTTTTGGAGATGATGTCATTATTCATAAAAGAAAAAAAAATAGAAAAAGAAAAATGTGTCTGCGCCTCTGGCTCAACTAGAGCAAAAGTAAGAGGGGAAGGTGGGAGTGGAAGGAGGGAAGCCAGGGAAAGAAGACATGTAGAGATGAAGACACAGACAGGAGAGGAAGAAAAAAAAAGAAACAGGAGAGTTAGATCGGGACAAAAATAGCTAAAAGGAAAGAAACATGATATAAATGGAAAGATGGAGAGGGCAGGAGAGGGAAACTACCTCAATTCACACTTTCACTCCTCAATTTCCTCTTATTCTTTGGGTTCACCTAGCAGTCAAAGATGCACCATGTAAACTTAAAGGAATTATAACTAGATATATTGATTAGTGTGTTTTAGATGTGCTGGTATGCAGATTTTGTTTCCATTTGAGAGAGTCAGGCTAGCTGTTCCCCCTTTGGTGTGTCTCAATTTGCGTACTTACACTTCCTATTTTGCAGTGCACCCAGATGTTGTACTCATTAACCCTAAACCTAATTAACCCTAACGGTCAAAACGTTGAATGTGGAACGCTGGAGGAAGCTGCAGTGGTTGCGATTTTAATGGCGAAAACAAAACTAAACAAATTTAAGTTATACATGTTTTATTTTTTTCACTAAGTACCACCATACTATAAGCCGATAGAAGCCATTATTGGGTTCATTTATGAATTACGGCCGATACGGCGTGATGTCCGTGGCTGATCTAATGAGTTTCCGGTAGATTCACAACAGCTGTGTGAGATTAGAGACCAAACTACCCTGTCCAAATTCACGCACTATGCAAATAAGTAGATAGTATGCACAGTGCACTACATGAAAGTGCACTAACGGAAGTATCCGAATTGAGACACAGCACCTGTTTCTAGTCTTTGTGCTATGCTGAGCTAGCGGGCTGCTAGCTGTAGCCTCATGTTTAACACATATGAGAGCGGTATCAATCTTCTCATCAATGCTTCGCACCAATGTGAGCCATTGTTTTTCTCTGGAGAGAGCGAGTACAACCTTGTGGCACCATCATGAGCAACGCATACCGCTCTGACTTTATGCCACAACAATGCACTGAAAGTCGTGCCCCAATTCTTTTGCTCTCCGCTAAACGATGTATACTTTCACAGCGGATATCTGAACATCCTGTTATAACACAATGGATCAAATCTACTGTAGAATATATTTATGCCCATGGAGACCTTAGGATTTTTTTTTTTTTTGAAGAACGAGCCGATTCAGGAATGGCCGTTTTGAGCAGATCGCTGTGGACGTTATCGCTTTTCTATTTGTTACTCTGCAAGACATGTCCTCATCGTCATCACCAGCAGCACATTTGTGTTACCTCCCTCTCTGTTGCAACAGTTCAATCAATTTCAACTTTGAATCAATTTCAACTTTCCTGGTGATTTTTTAACACTTTTAAAGTAAGCAACTTTGTAATATTTTTTTTTACCTAATAGAGTTGTGCAGGAATGAGTCCTAAAACCCAGAAATGAGTGAGCATTTTAGCACTTCCGGTTCCCTCGTCTCAAAGTCAATGAGTTTTTTGAATGGTTAGATGCCTGAAATAAGGTCTGTGGTTAACACAATCATAAGAGATTTTAATATTTTTTATTCTACAATATAAGATATGTCAGTAAATATCTCACTCGTGAATTTTGAAGCCTTTACGTGTCTTCAAAAAGGCGGCTGCGAACAAGTAGATAATGAGTCTAAAAGACCTCATCGTCCGCCTTTACAGCCTCGTTGTGCATACTCGCGTTCTTCACACCTAAAAATCATAAAAGCAGTGTTCACTTGTGGTGATTATCTTGCTGAATAAAATGTGTATCAGTAAGTATCATGTATATGTGTTCGCCACAGAGTTTATTTTCTGCAATAATCCAAAATCTAATGGAAAAATCCCATTGGCTTTTTGTCTAGGGAACCCAGGGCAATACTAACTTCCTAGTTGGCCTACAAATAAAAGCCATCTCTGCAGCGCTCTATACTGAAAAGCCATCACTTCCTGTGTGGGAATAAGGTTTTCTACCGCTAATTCCCACATGGGGCTCGTATGGGTAAAACCAATGAAGTCTCAAGCATCGCTGGTGATTTCAGCCAAGACATATCAAAAGGACAGAGCGAGGAAAAGGAAAAGAAAGAGGCAGAGAGAGAAAAGCAGTGGCTTCAAGATGACAGACGACAGGAAAAAGATTAACAAATCGCTGTCAGAGACTCAGTCACACTTACACTCACCCCTCTTCTCCTCTATCTCCCCATCTATCCATCATCACTCCATTTCAGCATCACTGTAAATCACTTCATCATCCTATCGCATGTAAGATAATATATTAGCCTCCATTCATCCATCTATCCTTATCTATCTCTGCCATTGCTCTTTCTCTCCCAATCTGCTCATCTATCTCTCCGCCTTCAGGCTCTCTTCAATCTGTTAACTCCACACTGTTTGTGTGTGTCTGCTGAGATATTAACCTATTAGACAATGTAAACAGTAAGGGTGACGTATTTACCCTTTCAAATCTTACAATCATAAAGATGATCCAGGTTTTTTTTTTTGTATTTTCATCTCTATTATTTATTAACTTTGTCTTCTGCCCTCATTAAGACTCTGAGGAAGTCATTCATTCTTCTGGCTTTGTTGAACTGCACATTATTTTGTTTTTCAATTATGGAAACTTGATTCCTCTTCGCAAGTAAAACTGCTAATGCAAGCCTTTTCACTTGATGGTTAAAGATTAATTTCAGGTTCTCTGGTTTCCTCATTACGTATGCTATTTCAGTTGGCAACACTAGATTTGATTTACGTTCTGTTTGTTTTATTTTTAAGTGTTTATTTTATGTTATTGGATCTGACAGGCTTCTCTTTTCTTTTTCAAATCGCCCAGTTAGAGTTGCTATTTTGCATAGCAAAACTGTTTTATGATCCAAACACCAACCAGCCCCTTTTTCTTCTGCTGTTATGACCCTCAAAAATCAAATAAGCAATTTTATTTTAATCTTATTTAAATTAACTGACTGAATGAACGAACGTATTTAATGGATTTTTACTTTAGTCCTTGAATTGATTGGGAAAAAGGACGACAAACAGCAAAAAAATGCCTCCATTAACATGAAATAGTGGAGCAAAGGCCTTAAACTCCAGTCAAGAGTAGAAACGAGAGGAATCTGCATTTTCACGCTGACAAATTAAAGAGGTGGAAAACATTTACCACAGCATTACTCAGCCTTTTCATTTTCAACGTATCGTGTTCAGCTGCTTTTTGGCTGTTTCATATGCAACCAAATATGTCACTTGACCATGAAATCTGAGTTGAAGAAGCTTTTATTTTTGCTTTACTCGTCTTTTTTGTTGAAAGTGATCTTCCTCCGCATCTGGTTTTCTTGAAGCAGATGCAAAAAAAGTTCATGCATTACAAAATATTTGACCAAATCTCACATGACTGAATAATTCGTCTGTCTCCCAAAGAGATGTGTGTGTGTGTGTGTGTGTGTGTGTGTGTGTGTGTGTGTGTGTGGCCTCCCAGTACGACATGTCTGTCTAACAGGCATTACCGGGCAGTCTGAGCATTTTCATTAGTTCCTAGAGCGCCAAACAAACCACATGGGTATGTGAAGCAGCTGCAGTAGTACTAGAGAGCCACAACAACCTACTGGGGGGAGAGAGAGAGAGAGAGAGACAGAGAGAGAGAGAGAGAGAGAGAGAGAGAGAGAGAGAGAGAGAGAGAGCGTGCCCAGACTAATCTACACTATGAGTGAATATAAGTGGGTCGAAGTGCATGCCTGCACACATCTGCCTACCAGCTTGCTTCTGTGTGTGTGTTCATGTTTCATTGCCTGCACGTGCATCTAAACCTGCTTCCCATAGTGTGTGTGTGCGTGTGTGTGCGTGTGTGCGTGTGTGTGTGTGTGTGTGTGTGTACACAAATGAGTTAGAGAGTAGAAACGGTCTCAGTTTGTGTTCTTGTAGATTTCTGCATTGAGGTGCGTGTGTGCATTAACAAACATATAATGCTAATGAGTGTATTTACATTTAATTGGATTATGTAAAGGGTTCCCACACTTTTTTTTTAATAGCAATTCAATGCCAAATTCTTCCTGAACATTTCCAAAATGTTGATGAATGTACAACAGCTGTGTGTCTTTTTTTGTTGGATAATCTCTATTAAAACTATTCCTTCTGGTATCTCTGCACAATCACTTTGTCACATTTTAAAAAAATGACTTCAGCAAATTTAAATTGCATGCTTGTATCAACTACAATCTCACATTTCACAAGTATCCAGAAGTTCATTGATCATTTGGCAATTTCCCAAAACAACTATTAGTCATGGCAAACAAAAGTTCAAATCTCATAACCCTTCCCAAGATCTTTGTGACCGTGGGAACTGTGCCAGTGTGTTTAGATGGTGACATAATGTCTCTGCAGCCAGAGGTTGAATGAGTAGTGAATCCTAATTAAAACAGATGATGCTTAATGTGCTATTCTCATTTGCCTGTTGGCTGTTAGTGTGTGTGTATGTGTGTTGTGTGTTGTCCTACCTGACCACAGGCTCTGGGATGGCCTCCAGGCTGGCAGGGACCTGCACTCCCTTCTCCCACTCTTGTCTCCAGGGGTCCGAGAGCACGTAGAAGTCGTCCGGGCCGAGCTGGGCCGAGTCCGGCAGCTTCATGGCCGTGATGAAGTCGGTACGAAATACCTGCACAGAGAGGAAAAATAGAAGAGGAGAGAGGAAGATAGAACAGTTTGGTTAAACGGTCAAAAACAGTGAAGATATATACATCGTATTGTCGTTTTGGGGTGTTCACATGGCAAAATTCTGCTTCTGAGTGTGTTTAGATGGTGAGACTGACTTAAACTTGAACTTTATTTTAATCATCATATATGTATACATACAAGTAAAAGCTTAGGATGCTCTACATTCAACCCATCCTAAGCATTTAGAAGCAGAGGGCTGCTGTGAAGCAACTTGGTGTTCAGTGTCTTGCTCAAGGATCCTTCGACATGGGGACAGTAGGAGCCAGAGATCAAACCGCCAATCTTGTGATTAAAGCTCAACTCTCTCTACTCCCTGAGCCACAGCTGGCACACTGAGGTGAAGAGGAAGGATCCTCCAAGATTCCTCACAGTCTGTAGGCTCACACCGCTCACAATAAAATCATTACTTACATACAGTATATTACTGTGCATGTTTCCATAGTTCATCTTGAACATAAATCTGCTGTGGCCTCAAAATGATGTTTTTTTTTGCATTTCTGCCTCAACTGCTGCTCGACACTAAACATCAACGTAACATTAGACAAGCTGTTCTCATACAACGTTCGTAGCGATACTTATGAAAAGTAATACATTTTTAATTCACAGATATCCCACAAAATCAATTCGTACGTAATCCAAATAATCGTGAACCAGGAAGTACAAAGAGCGACAAACGCTGCGTACGGAGGAGGCCGGGGTGGATGGGTGGGTCAAAAAACACCAGACTTTCGCCCATGAGACCGGCGTCCATGTCCAGAGTGAAACCAGAAATCAATGTTGATTTATTTGTCACGTAACTTCCGTACTTAAGTTATGCCACTGCCGTAGTTATTTTAACCCAAACCACGATCTTTTCCTAAACCTAACTAAGTAGTTTTATTGCCTAAACCTAACCAAGTAGTTTCCTGTGAAGACAGAAGTTTATTTTGAAAAGACTGAATGCATGTAATGTGCGGAAATGGACATGAGTTGCCGGATATTCATAGGAAAACACACAAAAAATGAGGCATAACTTTTCGTAAGATATCATACGAACTGTTGTATACTGTATGTTGCATTAGAGCAGGTGAAGAAGAAGAAAAACAGATGCAGAGCAGCATTTGTCTACCAAAGCCTTAATCCCTCATTTTGCAGTGGTGACTGGATCTATATCTTTGACTTGCTTAAGTAATAACTAAATCATTGCCTCTGTAGTCTGTAGTTTTAATGCTCCCCTGGATGGTTGAGTGGGTTTCTGCTGCAGTTTTTCTGACCAATTTGTAAATATCCGGTGTTACTTTCGGGTGCACAGTATGTGGGTTTTGACTGTCATCAGTGCATTTCTTTAGATGATGCTGAGAGGGAAGGATGTCTCTATTTTAGTACAAATATGTTTTGCTCTATCTTCACTCTTTCCTTGCATCTCCCAGTAGGTGGTCTCCTCATTTCCCTCACTTCTTTTCATTACATTTCTTCCTTCACATCTTAACATGGGAGGGGATATGATGCGAGGGAAAGATGCAAGTGAGAAGATATTTAAGACAAATGAGAACCACCTACTGACAAAGGAAGTAGAGAGATGAGAGGGAAGGAGGAAGGAGGAGGAAGCAAAGTGCTGTGGTCACGGTAACCATTAACTAAATCCTTGATAATAACCTGGAGATCTTTACAGGTTAATGCCAACTATGTGGTATGTAAGATGATTGTATAAAAGCAAACAAGGTGTGCTTGTGTGTGATGCAGTGATGTGAAGACCTGAGGGAGTGTGTGTATTCAAGCAGACACAGTCATTCTCACACATAATGTGAACACACACACACATACAGTGTCTCTCTCTCTCTCTCTGTCTGCTCTAACAGGGACCTGAAGCAATGATATTATCAGTCATATAGTCAAGGACATCAGCCAAGAACACACACGCGTAAACCCACACAGGAAAACAAGCAACGCACACACGGCAGGGCCAAATCAGCCGTATGACTTCACTCTACATTTTATCATTACTTTCTAAGCCTCCTTATCCCTGCTTTATTAGCTCTTCTCCTCCATCCTACTCCTTCGCTCCCCCCTCTGTCTCTCCATTAACCTCTCCATCTTCCCTCCCTCAGTCCCCTAATGTGGATTTTTTTACCTGCTTTATTTTGACCTATGAGAGATTTGTCAAAAAGAGATTTGTGAGAAGAAAAACATGGACATAAGAGGGTAATAGAAGAGGGAGCGCTGAAGGAGGGCGTGAATTAAAATGAGCTGTTAGAGGAAAGAAGAAAATAAAATATTATGAAGAAAAATCTACCAACAAGAGAGAAAGTTTCACCATTAATTTTCCAAACTTAGGGCGCTTTCGCTAGCCAACATTTAGTCCGTAACTCTGGTACGGTTCGTTTGGGTGGTTGTGAACGCAGTAATCGTACTCTGGTGTGGACCAAAACAACAAATGGTCTGAGAACGCTTACGAGAGGTGGTCTCGGAACATTTACAAACGAACAAAAACATAGGCTGACTGTGTGGGCATGTGTTGAGATAGACACAAGTAATTGAAAGGTTAACATGAGTAGGAGAGGACTGACTGATGTTTGCTTGACATCTGGGCCGAGGAGACCATACAGAATATTCTAAATAAAGTCCACATAAACAGTGACATTTATAAAGTTATTGGAGATAAACAGGAGGAGAAGGGATTCATGTTGTGCTGAGTCAAAGTGAAAAAACTTTGACAGCAATATATCAAAGTCTGCGATTCCCTGCATAGAAGTGGCAGCTCTAAAGAGCAAAAAGATAAATTTGCTCCTTCGTATAGTCCCCTCAGAAACGTATTTTTTTATTTGGTCCACTTTAATTAGTTCACTGTGAAACCGAACCAGACTAAATAGAAAACAAACCAAAAGTATAAATTTCACTCTGATTTGGATTAGCCAAACGGACTATGGCTTGTGAAAGTGCCCTTAATGTAGTCTCCTGATTTAAACAGGAGAAATCTGATTAAAGAATTAGTAAACAAGACACAGAAGAGTCTACAGCCACGCAAGCAGATCGATGAGGCTGTGCTTAGACACCGTAGTTCTTCATGCTGGCATGATGATGTCTAGCAGGTATAATGTTTGCTATGTTTACCATCGTACTTCGTGTATTAGTGTGCTAACATCTGCAAAAATGTGACTTAATGATGGCACAGCATGGTGGTAAATGTATTACAGTTCATCCTGAGGGGAATATGAATGTGTGTACCAAATGTCATGACAATGCACCCAAAATTTCACTCAAAAGGAAAAATGTAAACCTCATGCTGGCACAGGAGGAAAAGTCAGGAGATCATCACTATCAGTAGGATTCATCGTCTGGAAATCATGGATGTCTGTACAAAAGTTTGTGCCAATCCATCCAGCAGATGATGAGATATTGCAGTCTGGAGCAAAGTGTTGGATAGGCCAACCAACCAACCGCTACTAAACAAGACAAGAATCTGACCAAGCATTCAATGACAGCATCCGATACTTGATGACTTTGGTTGGCATTCAAAAAGTTTGAAGTTTTGACACCCGGCATTAGAAAGTTTGTGTGCTATTTGCTTTAGAGTTGAAAAGAAACACTGCTACTAGTCAACGCAACACTGAGAAAAAGAGACAGAATCACAGAGAGCTATAAAGAGAGCGTGTTAACAGAGGGGGAAGCAGTAATATGCTGTATATTTACCCCGACTCTCACAGGAGCTGAACTTTCAGACTGGACTGCTAGAAAGAAATGACTGTTGAGGAGTGGAGAGGAAAAGGAGAGACAATGATAGTGATGTAGGAGAACAGAGGGATGTTTAACTAAGTGAAGAGGGAGGACAAGATCGGGAGAAAGAGAAGACAAATCACCAAGTAGGAGAGGAATGAGAGAAAGAGAGAAAAGGGAGTGATATTCATTTAAGAGGAAAGAGAGATGAAAGACAAGGACGGACGAGGATGAAACTGGTGTGTGTGTGTGTGTGTGTGTGTGTGTGTATGTGTATGTGTGTGTGTGTCACAGAGCAGTATATGAAAAGGCCATATGTAAAAAGCAGCATCCTTGCTTCTGCTGCTTGGCTGCCTCCACTGTCTGCCAGCCAGCACAAATACATAATGCAATGGAGAAAGAGGCCATGTGTGTGTGTGTGTGTGTACACAACTGTGAGTGTGTGTTTAACTGTGTGTGCGTGTTTTTTATGTGCATGAATAAGTGTGTGTCCGAGTGTTTAAACGTGTGTATGTGTGCGTGTGTGTGTGCGTGCGTGCCAAGGCCATGATGAATCTTGCCGTCCCCTTCAGCAATACGAGAGGAGGACAGACAGAGACAGAGGGCGATCCACTCCTCCTTAATCTCTCTCTCTCTTTTTATTTCCTCTTTCTGTCTCTTTCCCCCCTTCCACCTACATTCACTCACTTTTTCTTCATACTCCTCACCAGTGAGGAGAAGAGCTGGAGAAAGGGATGATAGGGAGAGGAGAGGAGAGGGGCAGAGAAGAGGAGAGAAAATAAGAAAAGAGAAAGGGAGAGGAAAAGGGAGGGAAAAGAGAAGGGAATAAAAGGGAGAAAATTAGAGGAAAAAGGAGGAGAACGGAGAGAAAAGGAGGAGAGGAAGGAGACAAGAGACAAAGGAAGGAGAGAAGAGGAGAGGAGAGAAGAAGAGAGGAGAGAAGAAAAATAGATGAAAGGACAGAAGAAAGGAGGAAAGAGAAGGAGAGGAAAGGAGAGGTGAAGAGAAGAGGGGGGAAAATAAAAGAGGAGAAAAGAGGAAAAGGGAGGGAAAAGGAGTAGAGAAGGGAATAAAAGGGAGAAAATGAGGAAAAAGGAGGAGAAGGGAGAGAAAAGGAGGAGAGGAAAGAGAAAAGAGACAATGAAAGGAGAGAAGAGGAGAGGATATAAGAAATGAGGAGAGAAAAAGAGAGGAGAGGAAAAGAAAAAGAGATGAAAGGACAGGAGAAAGGAGGAAAGAGGAGGAGATGAGACAAGGAAGGAAAAATGATGAGGAGAGAAAAGGGAGGAGAGGAGATAAGAGGTGAAGAGAGAGGGGTAAAAAAAGAGAAGGAGGTAAAGAAAAAATTATGAAAAAGGAGGAGAGGAGAGGAAAGAAGAAGGGAGGAAAAGGAGAAGAGGAAAGGAGAGGGGAGGAAAAAGGAAAATAGCAGTAGAGATAAGAAGAGAGGTGAGCAAAGGCAAAAGGAGAAAAGGAGGGGAGAATCTCAGTATATCAGTTTTATTACTGTGTGTTTGTACAGGAATGACTGCAGCTAATTAATGTGTAGGAAACACTATTACAAGCTCCTGCAGTTTTATGTTCTGCCTTGTTTCTCTCTCTCTCTCTCTCTCTCTCTCTCTCCCTCTCTCCTGCTCATCTCCATCCTACTCTTCCTCTCATCCACCGCCGCCCTCTTCATCTTTTGACTCTTTTTCTGACAGACAGTTGGGAGTCACCCAGCCTCGGTGATGGATGACAGGCAGAGGCAGGCAGATGGAAAAGGAGCATTATAAACAGATGAGACGACCAGGTAGTCAGGCCGGGAGTCAGACAGGTAGACAGGCTGACGAGCATTTGCTGTTTCCAAAAGCTAATTTTACGCAAAATATAAAAATACAAATGAGGTCCATTTCCCTCAGAGTAAAAAAACATGCACCCAGTAAAAAAAGCAGAGTACTTCAAGAGCTGATTCAATTTCAGTTTGTCCTCTAGTTATATTTCATGTGAAGAGAAAAACAAAAGAAATGCATTTGGCTGTATTATAACAGAGCAGCTAATGAAGACTTATGTTTTGGGGAGTGACAGTACAGATATCTGTTCCGCCTGGTTCTGGTGGACAGAGACTGTTGTGCAATGCGCCTGGAGCAGCCATGGAAACTCTGTCAGCAATTACTCAAAAAGTGCATTTCTTTTTCCATTCATCACATGATTTATTCATTCGCTGCGAAGATTTTCCGCATCGATCAACTTTAATAACTTTGTTCTGAAGAACATGTGATTGAATTTTGCCATTTCCACTGAGCTTTCCAAATTTGATAAATCATAATTTGCAAATGAAAATATTGAGTGGATAACCCCGACTCCTGCAGGAGGGGGGAGTGATACAGTAAATTTCCAACAGATAAGACAGAAAATCCCTTTAGCGTACAATTATTTCACATGTCATCGCCGTCATCCGTTGTATTCAGCAGCTTGCGGCCATTTCAGAGCGTTGCTCATCAAGTTTGTTAACACATTTTCTTTTATCTTTCTGCTGCAACAAAGTGAAAACACCTAATGATTTGCTAAAAATGCAGCAGCGAGGTTAAATTAGTTTATCGTCTACATGCCGCTCTCTTCTGTGCAGCTCATATTAGGAATCCTAAAACTCAAATGATGAACTTCCTCTCCAAACCATGATTCAGCAGCAACAATCAGATTATTTAGTTTCTGTCTGTAGAGAGTCTGCGCTGCCTCATTTCCCCAAATGTGACAGGCTGTCGTGCTGCAAACGTTGCACTCATTTGCATTTCAATAACTCAAGTTTACATTCTTTTTTTGTTTGGTTTGCATCACAAGCCGTCCAATCATGCAGTGCAGAGTGATCGATGACCTCTCACTGAAACTGAAGAGATGAGATTCAGCTGCTCAGATGAACCTCCAGTTCAACATTACTGTTAGCGCAGGAAAATACGCATAGAAACTGTTGCATACACGCACACATAGTACAGCGTACAAGCAGAACATGATCAAACAAACACAAGTAGTCTCTCTCACACACACACACGCACACACACACACACACACTTTCCTCTGGCCAGTCAGTCAGTCAGTAGGTCAGTATGCTATGTTGAGTTATGGGCTGTATGCATGCAGCGCTCTCATTATGTCCAATCTAGCTCTGGACTGATGACATGAGCAGGGGTTGTGGAGTGTGTGTGTGTGTGTGTGTGTGTGTACTGGTAGGGGGGCTGACAGCCTGACAGGCATTGATAATCAGTCAAAAACGCGGGCATTCATGGGAGAGCGCTGTGTTTAAGAGTTCCTCTCTTTAACCTCTACTACTACTACTATTACTCAAACTATATACATTTTAATAAAGACACTTCTAAGAGGACATATGAGTACTGCTAATATACTATGACAACTACTGCTAATACTCCAACTAATAGTGCTGCTTTTACAACCATTAGACACATTACTTCTGTTGATGCGACTACCACTACTACTCAAGTTCCAAATATGACTACTACCAAGGCCACTTCTGCTACTACTAATACAGCAGTTGCTTCCAGTTGTACTACACTTATTGCTGCTCCTGATGGTGCAGCTAGTAGGGCTGTGTATTGGCAAGAATCTGGCGATACGATACGTATCATGATACAGGGGTAACGGTTCAATATGTTGTGATATATAGTGCAATACTGCAAGCAAGTCGATATATTTTGATTTTTTAAATAATACTGTCATAGTATCATGAACACACCAGAAATAAACCGTACGCTGCATGCAAAAAAACTGCATGGTTTTTGCCCCAGACTGCATGTGATTATCATAAAGTGGGCATGTCTGTAAAGGAGAGACTTGTGGGTACCCGTAGAACCCATTTTCATTCACATATCTTGAAGTCTGAGATCAATGGACCCCTATGAAAATTGCCATGCCAGTTTTTCCTCACCAAAATTGAACGTATCTGTGGAGCGTTATTTTGCCTCCTTCGCTACAGGCTAGTACGGCTTGTACTAATGGATTCCTTAGGTTTTCTAGTTTCCTATGATGCCAGTAACTTCACTCTAGTTTTTAAACTGAGCCTGCTACAACCTCTGAAAGTTCGTATAGCAGCCAGGCCGTTGGATTTTTAAGAGGTTAATTAAAAATGGATACAGTGTTTTGGAGAATTGATACAGTATCCCAAATCACAATATCACAACACTCATGTGTAACAATATCTTCTTACATCCCTTGGAGCTAGTAGGAAGCATGTGTGCTACCACTACTGTTAGTTAGTTATTTCATTTACTGTGTCATGCAACTACAAGCGCCCAGCCCACATGGATTTATTAGATTCCAAAACATGTTTATGTGGTGAAACATTTGTTGGACAAACAACAACATGTCTTACATACAAATTTTGTCTTCAGTCACAAGCTCTGTGAATAAAATCAGCCACAAAAAAGGTTCCTATTGCCACTACTAATAATGGTAATAGTATAATAGTAAAAGTAACAGCAACATAATATTAATAACATACATATTATTAAATAAAATATGTTTCATGGCACGTCAAAGCCAGGATAATTAAAGAGTTTAACAATATTTTTACTGTTCCCAACACTTGCTAACTACTGATGCTATTTCTGCCTCTTTTCCTTATACTAGTAGAGGTACTTCTGCTTCCACTAATAGTGTTATAATTGACACTAGAAGTACTACTGCTGCTTCTTCTGCTGCTATGACTACCACTACTCATCCCGCCACAAATACTACTGCTGTTGGTGCTGCCAGTGCTGCCAATAAGTACTGTACTGCTGCAGCAACTGACATTTCTGCGACCTCCATTCCTACCACTAGTACAAGTTGTACAGTAATTATACTTTCATACAGCATTAGTGAGCCATAAAGAAGAAAAACTTGGACAGGGTATTTGAACCTGGACTTTTCCAGAAACAATCCTCACCTTCTTCTGTAAACTCTAAGCCCCGTCAAGCTCTGATGCAGCTTGTTTGTATGCTGTGTGAAGCCGTTTGCCGGTCTGTCTTATATGTGGGACTGACTCTAATCTCTGACCATCTGCGGAGCGGTGATAGATTAGCAGTCGGCTTCGACCTGAGCCGAACAGCACAGAAACCACAGAGGATGACTGTTGAAATCTGACATTTCAAACCAGGAAACAAACACACTCACTTGGTCAGATAGAGATACACACACACACATTGTATACATGTTCACACTGGGACCACAGCAGAAACACGCATTCACATAAACACAAACACGCATAGATTTGACGCAACTAAACACACATATACAGGGAAAGACACACACACAGATGAATTTAACACAAAAACACACACTCCAACATTGCAGAGACACACACTGACACACATATACAGGTGCACAGCCAGCCCAGCCCCCCCACACACACGCACACAATAGACCTTGTTATTATGGTGTTGCTGAGCCAGTTTCCTTGAAGCACAGTGACAAAGTGCTTTAAGTGCTTTTAAAGGCCAGCTGACATCACACGCTACTGTTAGACTCCCTGGTTATCTTGAAAAACAATCAGCATTGTTCATGTGTGACTTTGAAAGGGATGAGAGCACTGATAGAAAGAGAAGGAGAGAGGGAGAGGATGCTCCGTCCTTCACTTTTCATGCTGTTATTATTAGACTGCTAAACTCCAGCAGGGCCTCCGCTACTGTGATTATGGGTGCAATAGTGGTGCGACAGTTATCAGCACCCCATAAGGTGTAAAAGACCCATAAGGGCAGCATGAAACCAGCTCAACATGAACTGAATGTACAATGAAGTAGTGACTTGAACAAAACAACTTTGACAATCAATTTTGCAGAGAATTAGATCAAATCATAGCAAATAGCAACATAAATCAAGTGTAACATGAGCTAGTACACCATAGTTTTGTGTTTATTGCCAAACTCAAATGGAGTGTTAACCCACAGTCAAAGCTGCATAGTTATAACTCTAAACTGAATCAAAATAATGTGATTCAAGTGACAATACAGATGGATTCATATGATAGTGATAAACCTGTGAATAGGGAAGATTTATCTATTTGGTCTAAGAAAAGTGGCTTCCCATTCACTCATAGAATGAATCAGATTTCTGCAAAGATGAAACATTTTTAAATTTCCAGCATTTTAAAGGAAACAAAATACTGAACATTTGTTAACTTTATAAATCACCACAGGCACAGTTCCTGATTTATTTCTCATGAACGCTCTGAAATTATAAATTGTTGGTTTCCAAAGTGTGTGCCATGGCAAACTGGAGTGCCTTAAGGATGGGCCAAGGGTCACCACATAAAAAAAAAAGCATTTACACAATCTTTATATTACATTGTCAAACAAATCAAAATGGAACAAATTCACAATATTACAAACCCTGCTTAATATGCAGCTAATGACATGACGGTGGTCGTCAACACCGGTGTTACTGATTACACCAGATC
This sequence comes from Sebastiscus albofasciatus, assembly GCA_916701655.1. Lineage (NCBI taxonomy): Eukaryota > Metazoa > Chordata > Actinopteri > Perciformes > Sebastidae > Sebastiscus > Sebastiscus albofasciatus. Next base: position 89,143 of record CAKAOI010052502.1, read on the forward strand.
TTTATATCTTTCCTTACTTTTGTAGCCGGGTGTTCTTAGTTGCGCTTATGCTTATGAAAGTAATAAATGAAGACCCGCATAGTCTGAACCAAGACGGCAAACTCTTCTTTGCTCCAACACTCAATGGCATGTGAGTTTTCTATGAGCACAGCAGTCAGAATAGCAACTCTCAGAGCAGTGTGTCTGTAAACAGAAATGCTGATAGATCTCAGCCCTCAACATGACCTGAGCCGACCAAAGGAATTGAAATTATGCTAAAAAGTGAAAAGAACTCGGCTTACAGCTTTACATGAATAAGGGAAACTAGCTGTCCCGCAACAGAATGCCTCATCTACAGAGGAAAACCGTCGGATGCAGAAATGATGCTGGGTAAACTCAAGAAACATCTGGAGACGAAACAACCCCTCAGACAGCAAGGATAATACTTCAAATGACTTCACGGTACAAAACAGAATCAATGCACGTTGTCATGTGTGCATGTGTTTTGCCCTTGAGAACCTAAACTGTTCACTTTTGTACATCGAATACATTCAACCAACTAGAAAGCTTAGTTTCTATTCAATGTTTCAATGACCAATTTAAGAAAAATGACGTTTCCCATGCAAAAAACACCGTAAGGACCTGAACTTTAAAGGACAAGAGGATGAAGACATGACTCTACTGACTGAACTACATACAGCCTCTGGCATTGTGACAGATTCTGGTGAACAAGGTTTATAATAGTTGCTCTGTTCTGTCGAACAGTAATGCAGAAGCAGAACCAACAGCAGTGTACAGTGAGTCAGACCTCATAACGGAGCCTCAAATGGGTTAACATTTGACCTAACGGACTGAAAAGGACAGTAAAAGAGACCTTCTGAAGACATAAGAGAAGAAACTCTCAGGTAAAGATGAAAGCAATCACACAGAGTGAAAGAAAGCACAACTGAAAGAAAGCAGATGAGACGGGAAAGGAGAGTGAGGAGGTGAGAGGCAAAGAAAAGAATAAGGAGAAGAGTATTTTTTCTTCCTCTGGGCATCATGGCTACCTGGCTCTCAACAGTGCGTCATGGCAGATGTCGACTCACAGAGAGAGGAGGCTAATTTTAGCAGCCACATCACAGTGCAGGGACGGGCTCTAATGATTGGCTGCTTGGAAGGTCCACAGGACTCAGGGAGGAGTGTGTGTACGTGTGTGTGTTATTTGTGTGAGTGTTGAGTGGGTGATTAAGAGTGAGAAAAAGACAGAGAAGGAGAGAAAGGGGTTGATGAGAGAGTGGCAGAATGAGAGAGAGGAGAGGAGAGGAGTGCAGTGACTCAGTGATTTCAGGAGGAACACACTCTCTCTTACATGCACCAAGACTGGTACCTCGACACCAACACGATGTGATGAATTTAACCACGTATGGTTTTAATCCACAGATAATTCGTTAGAAATGCATACGTAGCCTTTCTGGTGTGGTTCATCATCTTGCTAAAACAAAATTTGGATTGTATTTATGGAGCTAAAGGGAACAAGGACCTCTACTCTTCCTACAAAAGGATGAACAAAATAAAATAATTCAGAACAGCAACTTAAAATGGTAATGGGTTTCAACATGAACACCTTCATCAGTACAACTACAAGGCCTTTTTTTTCTATCCACCAGAGGCTATTTTTGCATTTTATGATGAATATAATATATTTATCTGTTCAAAATGTAACTTAAAGGGAGATTTGTCAAGTATTTAATACTCTTATCAACATGAGAATGGGAAAATATGCTTGCTTTATGCAAAAGTATGTATATATTTATTATTGTTAATCAATTAACAACACAAAATAATGACAAATATTGTCCAGAAACCCTCACAGGTACTGCATTTAGCATAAAAAATAAGCTTGAATCATTGCATGGCAAATGTTTTCTATGTTTTCATGTTTTCTACTGCAACGCTTTCCAGTGTTTTTCTTTATCAGAGGGACACAGGTGTCTGAAAAATGGCCGCCTATCTCCTATGTATTTCTCCTCTCAGTGAGCTGGACAGAGCGGAGAGCTTAATGCAAGAAAAGGCAAATATATACACACCAATCAGCCATAACATTATGACAGCGTGGGCACCCTGACCGGTCTGCGGCTACGCAGCCCCATACGCAACAAACTGCGATGCACTGTGTGTTCTGACACCTTTCTATCGGAACCAGCATTCACTTTTTCAGTAGTTTGAGCTACAGTAGCTCTTCTATTGGATCGGAAAGCACGAGCCAGCCTTCACTCCCCACGTGCATCAATGAGCCTCGGGTCTGACCCTGCCGCCGGGTCACCATTTTTTTTTTTGTCTTTCCTTGGACCACTTTTGGTAGGTCCTGACCACTGCAGACCAGGAACATCGCACAAGAGCTGCAGTTCTGGAGATGCTCTGACCCAGTCGTCTAGCCATCACTATTTGGTCCTTGTCAAAGTCGCTCACATCCTTACGCTGGCCCATTTTTTTCTGCTTCCAACACAAAGTTCAAAGTTCAAAATGTTCACTTGCTGTCTAATATATCCCCCCCACTGCCAGGTGCCATTGTAGCGAGATAATCCATTTTATTCACTTCACCTGTCAGTCGTCTTAATGTTATGGCTGATCGGTGTATATATTTAACAGATGGACTGCATGAAATGGGATGAAAACTCAAGGGGAAGAGAAAACATTTGGCTCCAAATGGGCCAATCGAGAGAAGAAAGACAGAGAGGAGGAGGAGGAGGAGGACAGTAGCAGAATGAAGAAGAAAGCATCTTTTCCTGACGTTCTTCCAGGGGAAGCCTTTTATTCTGGATCTTATATTTCACCTCAATTTTCACTCCCTCATTTTCTCTCTTTTTAAAAATCTGGATAACTAAATTGGACAGTTATGAAGGTGGTCTGAGAAAAAAAAAAAAACGCAATGGAAAAGTAAAGACAGAGAAGAAAGAGGGGTGCCTTTACAGTGAGATAGGCTATCTAGAAGACAAATATGCACGGAGAAACTGCCCCGTATCAGCCAAGAAACTGCCCAGGAATATAATCAAGGCTGGATTAGCACACAGCCCAGTTCATACAGTAAATATCCATGACATTTTTCATAACATGCTACTCTCAATGCAATAGTGGTTCAACCTTCAACCAGTTCATCAAAGCATATACATGCTGCTCAAAGAACTTTGTTTCCAGGACAAACGCTTTGCATTGCAGACGGCAGTCATTTTTTAAATACAATTATGAACAATATAGTTTGCATGAATGAGCACTAAGCATCCAAGGTTCCAAATTAGGGCTGCAACTAATGAGTACTTTCATTGTCGATTAATCTGTTGATTATTTTCTAGATTAATCAGCCCGTTAGCACGAAAATGCGTATCAGTTCCATGATAATGCAATAAGTACACCTTTCTTGATTTCCGCGTGTCATTTGTCACGTCCTCAAATGTCTTGTTTTGTCCACAACTCAAAGATATTCAGTTTACTGCCATAGAGGAGTAAAGAAACCAGCAAATATTCACATTAAGAAGCTGGAATCAGAAAATTTTTACTTTTCTTTTCTTAAAAAATGTCAAAATAAAGATTACATGTAAAGTATATCAAAAATATCACATTACATTTTTGCTACACAACCTTTTCATGACACAATTAGTTATATTTATGTGAATTCTTTAACAACCCATCTGTGATTTATACAGCTGAGGCCTGAGATGCAATTCAAACGTTTTTTTGTTTTTTTTCCTCTTTTTCACTATCTATGGAGTCAGACGTAGTTCAGATGGCGGCTCGTTCTTTTGTGTGAGCGCTGCAGAACATGCACCATGCAGGGCAAAGAGACAACAGGCCTGAAGAAACCTTTCAGAGCGCTCGCTACGCGGCTGCTTCAGCTCAGGACGGATGAGAGGGAAAGAGGCGTAAAAGCAACAGTGACGGGAGTCACCGTTATTATGCAGAAACATTATCTCTCGCTAAACTGAATCACTCGCATCAACAGCCTTTACCGACTTGACACTTCTCGTATAACACATAAAGGATTTGATAGGAATGTGAAAAGGATTTCCTCTTGCTCTTTCTATAGTCCCCTCTCCCGTCTTAGATCTGAAATGTCACATCCGTAGCTATTAGCCCAACTTCGTACCGCAAGCTCTGAAAAGGCACTCAGCCTACAATTTATGCCCCTCATTAGCGTGAGACGAGACAGTGAACAAGTCCTTTCGAGATTTCTCTGAACGCCGGCTCCTCATCACAAGCCCCTGGCCTGAATGATGCGTGGAGCGATGGCACTCCCCTCCACGCCAAGGGCAGGCTGATTGCCAAGGCTTCACTCAAAGGTCATGCAATTAAGCTTTGTTCCCGCTTCAATAAGGAACTGACTGACTGCGCTCCGCCGTTTGAACAGATGTGATTTTTGGCCTCTAGCAAGCTAAAACTCTGCCCTCCGTTCATGTTCACAATCATATAGAGGAAGAATCCTTCTTCAGAAAGGCAGAAATGATCATCCGTGCAGCTTGTCCACAAATTAAGTATCAATATTCAGGACTGCAGAAGCTTAGAGGTTAAGTAAGCTGGATTTTGAGCCAGAGGCTTCTTGGACTGGAGTGTGGTCAGGGAAAAGCTCTTCTCCCTGAATGTCCTTGGGCAAGGCATTTCACCTCCAAACTGCTTCACTGAAGCTACTAAATGGCCATATGTCAAAGACAGTAAATGTACTAGGCAGCTTGCTCGTGCTAAATCATGTAACAGCATGAATATTAACTCAAACACTGCTGAAAAAGAGCATGTAATGTCATTAAAGGTGCTGAATGCGAGATTGGGAGCATTTCTATTGCCTCCACACGGCTCTCAACGTGGCGACGACTCGCAGCAAACGGTGCTAACCGTGAAAATGGTGAAAACAACGTCAGCGGAGCTAACAGTTATGGATGCATTGATCCAACTTTTTCAGTCCTGATACCGATAGAGCTACCTGGGCTATCGGCCGATACCGAGTATCAATCTGATACCAGTGTTTATTTAATAAGCTGTATGCCTCACTGTGTGGAAGAGACTGGGATCATTCTTTCAGGCCTGACTTAAGCATTGCTTTCCTAAATTTGTAAAACAACAAAGTAACAAATAAATACATAAATATGCATTTCGTGAATTGATATTTATTATTAAAGTGATAAATTGTGCACCAGCAACGTGGTAAAAAATCTTCAAAATTAACAGGAATTACCATTCAAGCGTTAACATTATTAATGCAACAACAAATTTGTCAAAACTGGAATTATAATTCCACTAAGATAAGATAAGATAAGATAAGATATTCCTTTATTAGTCCCACAGTGGGGAAATTTGCAGTACATAATGTATACAGCATGTATTGTATTGAATTGTACTGAATTGTACTGGTCTACCCCATTTTCACCAATATCCGATCGAGCTATTTGACTCAGTATCAGCCCGATATCCGATCCGGTATCGGTGCATCCATACTAACAGTGTTAACCTGTTAACCTGCTACGCTTCCGTGATGATGCCATCAGTCGGGACGGGGTTATCAGCTGTAATCGCCTTATGAGCGCAGTGTAGAGCGGCGGCCATGAGCTAGCCGTGGGGCACGCTCACATGCACTAAAAGGCAGCTCAGTCAGCCCGCTTATGTCAACGAAGCACAGAGAAGCTCGGATCACAACAGGCACCAGGAGAGCAACGTCATTCTCTGCTCAGGTAGACATTACTCATCTATATCTTTACACAGTAAACATTGTTTGCTGCTATATTAATGCTCTGGATATCACATAGAGCACCTTTAATTATAAGTTATGAAAGGCAGAAAGAAAAAAACACAATCTAACTCACTATAAAAAATTCAAGCTTTTTTACACAACTGGCATGAACAAGGCATGTAGCCCCCAAACCGCTCAAGTGGATCTGCTCAGTGGAGGCTGTGCTTGTACTCTGCAGCTCCCAGGTGTGAATGTGTGTAAAAAATCATGAATATGAAGCGAGATGTTTCTGAGAGAAGAAGAGTGAGAGGCAGCAAACATGCTCAGAAAAACCTTCCTTCAATAAATAAAGGTTAAAAAACTGGGTCACTGACGAGAAAGAGTGAAGGAGACTTGAGAGGCATAAGCCAATTTCCCCCCACGGAGTCCGATGCAAATATCATTCTTCGTATGGCGGGCTCAGGCAGACGATCTGGTAAAATGGCAGGCAAAGGCTGGGGGGAGATGTGACCTAGTTTTGGAGATGTGTGGCTGAAAAACAACCAAAACAACTACATGATTAATGCTGCTTCACACGCCTGCTTTGACTGCAACTTGAGTCTGTTGACAAGCTTTTTAGCAGCAGAATTTACTAATAGGGAATAACAAAGTTGATTAAAATGGAAGCCAACCAGTAGCTGTCTGCTCTGACGCTCAGCAGGTTTACCTGAAGTGCAGCATTCAGAGCATCAAGAACAGACCCAAGAGAGGATCAAAAGTCTAAATAGCATGTGACAAATCTGTAGCTGGTTTTACCCTACATGGAGTGCCAGATGGGTGGTATCTGTCACACAGAACTATATTTTGTCAGTTAGTTTTTCTGAATTGCTCTGATGCACAAAACTCCACCCATCTGGTGCTGTGTGCAGTCCAAAATAAACCCTATGACTTGTGAATAGGAGTTGGTCTGCAGAGTCTTATAATAACACAGCAACTTGTCAGCTGGCCTCATATTAACGCCCACTCCAACGCTAAGAGGTTCTGAGTCATTTTAAGTAACAACCACTCGTCAAAAAGATCTTCTTTTATTTTCAAAAAAAGGAAAAATACGCTGCCAGATGCTCTTGCAGTAATATATCATCAATCTGTGATGTACAGTGTGTTCCAGGAGTCATTTTATTTTCAACTGAGGTACTTCACTTTTTTTTGTCCCTCAATCTATCTCATCTGCTTCTACTACCGGTTACTGATTTAGTACATTCACAAGAGCTGCTTTGCATAACACCCAGAAGATGCGCATGAAGATTTTGTATTAAATATACGAGAGAGACACAACATGTCTTGTGGATGGATTGCATGCTGGTCTATCGATGCTTTGAATGTCAGTGCAGCATGAGGGGGTCTAGAAAGAAGTCTGTACCCTTTTGAGACTGACATCAAAACCTGATATTTTGTAACAGATTACAACACAGATTGCTGATTTTTTGCTGAATAGTCAATTATCTGTGGGAATTACACACATCTTATTTCAACCTCTGGAGAGAAAAATCCTTGACAGACTTTTTTTTAAATAATACGTACCTCTTGTAAGTGAAGAATACCGTATTGTAGCAAAAATATGTAAGAAGTTTGTGTCTTTGATTTAGTTTACAAATTGTAATTTTGTGTCATTTGCACGGTGGAGTGTTGTCAGACATTAAAACGGGCATACTGTATATACTGTAGTTGAACTAATAATATTGTGTTTGAATTAAAGCTGCAATGATTCATCGATTAGTTGTTGACTATTAAATTAATCGCCAACTATTTTAATAATCGATTAATCGGTTTGAGTGATGTTTTAAGAAGAAAAAAAAGGCAAAATTCTCTGATTCCAGCTTATTAATTGTGAATATTTTCTGGTTTCTTTACTCCTCTATGAAGGTAAACCGAGTTGTGGACAAAACAAAACATCTGAGGACGTCATCTTGGGCTCTGGGAAACACTGATCGTCATTTTTCACCATTTTCTGACATTTTATAAACCAAGCAACTAATGGATTAATCGAGAAAATAGTTGACAGATTAATCGACTATGAAAATAATCGTTAGTTGCAGCCCTAATTTGAATGACATTGGCTTAGTCACTACGCCACTCAATGACTCCAACAACAAATAACGTAAGATCATTAAACAGGAGTTTTTACCAGTGTTATAAAGTAAGCAAAGTGAGTTGCCCTAGCTATGTCAATCCATCAATAACATGAGTTTGAAAACAGGAGCTGACAAGACGCCATCGTAAGCACTACTCTGGAGGCCTTGCAATCTCTTCACCGTGGCTCAAACATGATTACAACTGCTTCTCACCATCGCAGAGAGTGAGAAACTGCAGCTTTTACAGCAGCTTTTTTAATTTTATTTCAATGCGAAACTAATTATATCCATAAAAAAAACACTGCAAACTTTCATCAAAGCGACGAGATGCACAATGTTTCAACACTTCTCGCTCCCCCACTGTCCTTGAAAATGTGGTGATGTGTGTGTGTGTCTGTGTTTGTGCAGGGCAGCAGAGGTAATGCAGAATTGGCTGCCGAAACCTGATTTACACAAATCTTTTTAGAAGAAACACATGAGCATCAATTAGGAACACGGTGCCAACGTTAGGAAAGCGATAATGATGACACAGAAACACCTCGAACAGCACGGATACTGAAGCCTGCACGGGTAAAACTTCAGAACGACCACTTTGAAGTGAAGTACAGCAAAGAAATATAGAACAAGAAAAAAACTGTAGAAAAGATGTTTTTGTGCAACAGTTAATATGCCAGTTTTTATTTTAGGCTTTCATAGCATCTTTATCTGACGGTCACACTTTCTTCTTTTTGTCACACTCTTTCATTAACCCCCTGAGACTCACGGCATCGCAGGAGATCCTGATCAACTTTACTATATTTCAGAGGTTCAGTTATAGAGCTAAAGTGAAGGTACAGATATCATATGAAACTAGAAACAACCATGTGATGTTAGCTTGTCGAGAAGGAGGCTCAGTAACGCTCCAAAGTTACGCTAAATTTTGGCGAGGAAAAACTGGCAGGCCATTTTCAAAGGGGTCCCTTGACCTCTGACCTCAAGATATGTGAATGAAAATGGGTTCTATGGGTACTCATGAGTCTTTTTTGCATTATAAATGTGTTATTTATGTCTATATTTCTGCATACAGGGGTCCCCAAACAGTCTTGGAGTTACATAAATTGGGTATCACTGTAAAGCTGAGACTCTTGAGGAACCAATGGGCCCAACTGTATTCATGTGTGATGATGTTAGTCCCCATAGGAGCCATTTCATTGCAGTGAGACCATTTTTTAAAATTTGACCTCACTGTATAAAATGACCTGTGGTGACCTCTAGGATAATCACAGCCTCATGAAACCTTACAGCCACAAACTAGAGACCTAGAGCATTCAGAGGATGGATGGCTTTCCTAGCTACATTGACAATAAGGTGGTTTCTGAGCAGTACTTGCTTGCCATCTTCACTTCTCTCGCAGTAGATTTCACCACCCTAGTATGCAGCCCTCACTGTATTGCTCCTCTCCTTCCACACCTTTACATCGATCATTCCCTCCAATCATTTCTCTCTAACTCTGCCAACTTAAGCAATCTTTTCAACATCCATCCTTTTTCAACAATGTGTTTTTGTTTTTTAGATTTCAGCACCTGGTAGTTGAGCAACAGGAGCAATACTGACAGCTTAATACAACAGCTGGAGGCTACATTGGCTGTGTGTGTGTGCGCGCATATGTTTATTTGCTGGTATGTGTCGACATGCTTAGCTCTCCACCATCTATCCATCCAGGCTGCTCATCCACTCACTGGACTTGGCACGTGGAGTGAGAGAGAAACTGTAACACCAACTCTGTGCATTCCTGTAGCTGTTTGCATCTGGTTGCCATGGAGTTACACAGCTGTTTCTACCAGACCCTAATGAGCTGCAACAGCTGCTAGCCTGTTTGGATACACACACTCACGCTTACACATGTATACATACACATGCTTGTATCTGTACACATGATTACTTAACCATTAATAAGTGTAGAAGTCCAACAGTCCTCCAGAGGATTAGAACTTATGCCTTGGATTTTGGCACATTGGTGAGTTTACACAACTTTGACAGCGATCCACCTATAACATCTGCACATCTGGATGCATATACAGCTGCCTTGGAACAATGACTCTATGAGTTTAATATACAAGGTGTTTAAAAACACCTGTGAACGGTTCACAGAGCTTGTCAATGCCCCGAGGAAATTTTCCGATGTCCTAATTCGATTGCAATATTACTTCGACAAGTGCAAACTATAAGGAATAAAAACATCAAGGACTATTCAGCAGACACGCTGTGTTTTCCAGCAGCTGGCTGCTGTTTTGAACTTCAGCACTGAATTCGGTGCTTTCAAAATACTCTTCCATGGCTTTTCCAAGGCTTACTTTCTGTATAAACTACTGCACTTTTTACAGATTACTTAGAATTACTGATGATTACTGATATCTGCTGGCATTTTACATCATTTGCAATGATTTCCATCTGTCTGTCAAATTGGTTGTTGATTGTGTTTTCACCTTCTTTTTCTTTATCTTTTCACCACCCAACGAGCAGAGAAACTTCCCATCTTGGCAAGTTAGGTACAAGTATCCTTAGAAATGTTGTTATTGAAGATGGAAGATACTGCCATCATATGAAACTACAAAACCTGAGGAATCCATTAGTACCATGCTTTACTAGTTTGTCACGAAAGAGGCTAAATAACGCTCCAAACTTGTGCTACATTTTGGCGAGGAAAAACTGGATCAGGCATTTTCAAAGGGGTCCCTTGACCTCTGGCCTCAAGATATGTGAATGAAAATGTGTTCTATGGGTGCCCACGAGTCTCCCCTTTACAGACATGCCCACTTTATGATAATCACATGCAGTTTGGGGCAACTCATAGTCAAGTCAGCACACTAACACGCTGACAGCTGTTGTTGCCTGTTGGGCTTCAGTTTGCCATGTTATGATTTGACCATGTTTTTTATGCTAAATGCAGTACCTGTGAGGATTTCTGGACAATATTTGTCATTATTTTGTGTTGCTAATTGATTTCCAATTATAAAAATATATAATATTTGCATAAAGAAAGCATATTTGAACAGATAAAATATGTGTGATTAATTGTGATTAACTACGGACAATCATGCAATTAAATATTTTAATCAATTGACAGCCCTATCCTGTCAACATCTCAGACAAAACATATATTAAACTGCATCTTACCACAAAAACAATTCTAAAGAGTCACGCTGGACTGAGCCAAAGCTGTATGAACACTACATGTGCATTACAGAAAAATGTAAAACCCACTGAATACCAACACAACATGCATATCCAGTTCATATAAATTCATAATCTTAAGGGTTCTGGTTTACTTTTACAGGCTTTGAAAAACGTGCTGCAGCTACTACCTCTTTCCTTCACACCGTCACTCTCACATTGTTATGGATACAGACGCATATGCACACTGCATACACACTCGACTTGCACCTTCACACGCATTCACATAAACACACTGTTACATGTACAGTATGTATGCACATGTAACGATGATGGTATAGAGAGAGTTTTCACACCTGCTCAGCTATCATCTTTTTGGCAACACCCGTCAATACCACTTCCTTCCTCCCATGGTGCATTGTGTTCAACAGCCTCTTCTAACGCTGTGCTAACAGTAAAGTCTGCTCAGGTAATATTGATTTTAGCCTATTAGCCTCTAGAGCTCTTTTCTCACTTACTTAAATACTTTTGACGAGGTTGAAAGTTGTGAAACAATGACATCTGATCTGACCTTTATCAAGTCATCATCCTTACAGCCCACCGCTGAAATATCCAAGAAAGCAACATGCCTTAAACTAGTAACTAGTTTGATGTTGACCTGCTCTTTTACAGTCATGTCAGCAAGTAACTTAAAAAGTCCACAAAGACGACCCATGATGCCAAAAGTCTAGAAGAATAATAACTATATTTAGTGCCTTTGCTGAGCTCCTAACACCCCACTCCACTTCCCAGTTGTGAACGTGAGTTCTTGTACATAAACACTTATTAACTGTTGCACTAATTGCAAGTCACGGCTTTTTGCTAAACTGCCAAGCTGTAAATTGCAAACTGAATAATGATTAAAAGAAAAAATGTGTTGAGCTTTGTGATATTATCTCAATAGATTACAGCAGATCATTAGACCTAGATTTTGGCATCAAAAATAACTCCTCATAAATAACAGTTCGGATTCTGTACTTAAAATATTTACCAGTTTTAAAAGGGTTTCCCTTGAAACGTTGAGATTTGGTAAAAATCGCAAAGATTGTTTGGTTCACCCATGCCCCATAATGCATCATCTATGACAATTCGCTCATTGATATTTGATTTAAAGCTCATTAAATATACTTTGGATCAGATTTAGAGACATATAATTAAGTGTATATCCCATACTCATAAAATCAAAGGCTCCCAGATCTGCCCAGCAACAGGTGATGCTCATTAAAAATGTTATGCAACTCACAGAAAAACCTGAAAATTACCAAATATCAAAGACAAAAAAGGAAACACAACAAGTCCAGTTGCTATTATTGCTGTTATTTTCAAAAGAGCGTCATCCGTATTCATTTTCTGCAGCTCTGCTGTCACTATACGGAGAGGTTTGTAAAAAAAAATTAAAACCCATCAACACATTATAAACAGTCACTTCCCATAACTACTGGCAGAAAGAGAAAGAGTCAAATTGAACAATTTGAATACGTCATTCCCCTGTCCGAGTGTGTGGAACAAAATTTCAATACCGCAAGCCTGGAAGAAACCCCCAGAGTGCAAAGTGTGTGTGTGTATTCATGTTTCCGCCTCGATGTAGTGTGTCTAGCACCCTCTAACAAATGTGTGTGTGTGTGGGTGTGTGTGGGTGTCGTCTGCCCGTGCTGCAGTGTTTTGACAAGTGTCACACAATCCCCTGGGGGAGAGCAGGGGGATTTCTCTGAAGACGGGGAGCTCTGCTTTTGTCAGAAGGGATGAGGCCGAGAGCTGCTTAAGAAAGAGTCCTCGCTCTGACTGGTGACTCAGTATCACTGCAGCTACATTACATTACAGTGCTTTTTTTTTTTTTTAAAGAAGTTTTTGTTATCTACGCCGGATGCATGAAGGCACAAATAGTTTTAGGTAGGGCTGTCAAAGTTAACGCGATAACGTGTTAATGCAAATTTGTTTTATACCACAAATTTCTCTGGCGCATTAACACAATTTGGGATTTTTAATTAACCTCTTAAAAATCAGACGGGCTACCGATCTTTCTAATAACGCTCCAAACTTACGCTACATTTTGGCGAGGAAAAACTGGCATGGTCATTTTCAAAGGGGATCTGTTGACCTCTGACCTCAAGATATGTGAATGAAAATGGGTTCTATGGGTAACCACGAGTCTCCCCTTTACAGACATGCCCACTTTATGATAATCACATGCAGTTTGGGGCAAGTCATAGTCAAGTCAGCACACTGACACACTGACAGCTGTTGTTGCCTGTTGGGCTGCAGTTTGCCATGTTATGATTTGAGCATATTATTTATGCTAAATGTAGTACCTGTGAGGGTTTCTGGACAATATTTGTCATTGTTTTGTGTTGTTAGTTGATTTCTAATAATAAATGCATGCATGTAATTGCATAAAGCAGCATATTTGCCCACTCCCATTTTGATAAGAGAATTAAATACTTGACATATCTCCCTTTAAAGGTGCGTTTTGAACAGATGTGTAATTAATTTGCGATTAATCGCGATTGAATATCTTGCTCAAATGCTGACCCTAACCATTAACCATAAGACCAAATATGTGCTGTTTGTGTGTCCTCATTCTCTGCACTCATTAAAACTGAGATAAAACAGCTATAAAAAAAAAAGGAAGCATCTGACTGCGTCCTCCTTCCACCGAGTAAAGCTCTCTAAACCACTTCTAAGAAAAGTCAAAGCTGGAGTGAACGATTTGCTAAGGCGCAAATAGAGACGGCTCATTTTTAGAAAAGAGCTACGTTGTCATTACAAGTCAGCAGTGTTTACCCTTCGCCACACCTCCTTTAACCAAGAGTGAGTATCATTCCATAAACGTGTCCACATTGTGAGCTACTGTTCAATTTTCCTCCTAGGAGGGATGCACTGACGAGGATTTTTAACTGTCTAAAAATATCACCCTTTCTTTGATCTTGCTTTTACTTTTTGTTGATCATTTTAAAAAGCACTTAATTTCAGTGATGTCCGGCTGCCACCATCAACAAACAACATTTACGTCCAATTCTCAAACACTTGAACGCAGCCAATATATTCCATACCAAGTTCCAAATCACATTGGCATTTCTGTTAAAAAAAAACAACAAAATATGCCATGTATTTCAATGAAAACAGTTTGTTATTGTACTAGAAATACTGCAACCCAGACCATCCGCAGAGTTTTGACATAGCACTGATGAGCATCATCTGCTAACAGCTTTTTTCAACCACTGAAACTTGGACTTCTTGCTTATGAACTAGTTCGACACTAAATGACACATGTAAATGTGACATTTAACACTGGTAGTTGTTTCACTGATCGATATTAGCCTGATTGATCTACTGCTTGGATACAAAGCTTTCTCTGTATCCAAGCAACCTCTTCATCCTTTTGATTAGTCAGGTCGAAAGGAAAACAAGTATGCGTCGCGCTCACTCCTTCAAAAACAGCTGAGACTACCCACTCTTAATCTGTTTGTGTCAGGGTGGCTGCTTATTGTCTGTAAAGTGACAAAAAGAGCTGGCCGGTTGGACAAACCACAGCAATGATAGTGTCGAAGTGGTTAGATGCAGATATACTTGACAGGTGAGCAGAGAAAGCAACACTCCTCTCTGCAAAGCTAAAGAGTAGTTAAATGCGTAGCAAGTGAAAATGAGGGACGTGACCTCAATGGTTTGCTCCAGCTTAAGCATCGTTAGTGGAAGGGGCATGTCATTTCATCAGGGTCATGACCTTTGACCTGTAAAACATGCAACAAGTTGTTCCTGTTGCCTCAGGACACTGACAGCACTTACAAACACCTCCTGGTTGAAGTGGTGACATGCAACCAGTTGTTTTTGAAGAATTTAGCTGAAAGACAATTCTTTGACCCCCAAGTTCAAGTTCAAGTTTAAGTTTGTCATTATTCATCCATATATATTTGGTTACAGTGAAATCTGCTTATCGTGATCACGGTTACAGCTTATATGGATTAAAAAACAGACAGAATCATTCCTATTCGGATGCTGTTTAGATAATTTGCTTACAGTAATCAAGTAGTCTGCTTACAGTGTTCATTTTGGGTCTTTTCATACATGACAACATAGGGAAAAAAACATTTGAAATCTATGTTAGACTAACGTTAATTGAATTTTTGTTTTGTTTTTTACTTTACTCCCTTGATAGTTTGTCTCACGGACCGCCTGCTGTCCAGCGGGATACTTGTGGCTGATGCTGCGTGCACATTGATATCATGACGGGAAAAGGAAAGTCATCTCTGAATGAAAAACAAATGCGCACGGAGAAAGTAGATTGATAATGCCTGGTCTTGTAATGCCCCCAAAGTGGCCAACCGGCTCTGCAGCACACATTCAGACCGGCGCCCGTCTCACTCCATGCTACAGCTCCCGGGTGAGCGAGCGAGGAGCCCCGGCAAAAGGGGCGCCGTTCATCTGCATGCACGCTCGCCGGCCAAAGACGGCAATGCCTCAACCTCGTTAAGGGTAAAGGCAGAAGAGGAGTGAGCTAGTAAATAGCAAAGCGGTCCAACTCATTACATTGTATTCATGTAATAAATATACAAATGTCAATTAGATGGTGATCTGCGAGAAATGATGCACAACAACAAACATTTCGTTATAATAATCATCCGCTTATGGTGACCAATTTGACCCGGCCAGATGTGATTCCACTGAACAAAATGTCATTCCTTTCCACGGCTGAGGTGCAAAAACAGCATAACATGAGACAACACATCAATAAAGACGAAAGAATCAACAAGTAAGAGAGCCCCGAAGAAGAGCAAGTAGCTAAAAACAGTACGGTGTGTCAATATCTCTCCAGCAGCACGGAGACAAATGCCAACACGCGTTAAGTTAAGCTTTCCTGACATCAGTTCAGATGCACATTCTTGACTTCAAAACTTTGCACTGAACCTTTGTCAGATGTCACCCAGCCCTTTTTCTTTGTTCAACCCTCCCTGTCATTCAATGCCACCGAAAAAGACAGAAAAATGACTGCAAAACATCATCCTTTTACGACAGAGCGGTGTGGCCCGGAGCAAGGCGAGGAGGCAGCGTTATGAAAGGGAACGTGGCCCCTGGCTCTTCAGCTGAGGCCCAGGTCAGAGCAGAGAGCTACAGTAGTAATTACTGAGAGACTGATTGCTGACAGGACCTTCCAACAGCCTGTGGTTAACTGGATGGAGCTGAGGGGGAGGAAGCTTCAAATGCACAGGCATGACAGATGCTCTGCTGATGACTTGTACTTCGGGGTGGTTCGGGGGCATGCGTGCCATTTCGCTCTATTCATTCCCCTTTCAAAAGTTACAAAAGAGAGACATTTGCGCTCTTAAACTTTAGACAGTTTTTGACATCTTTTGGTAGAAAGGATGGGGAGAAATCGCAGCAGAGGCGAGAGCAGATTACCCTCTAAAATAGTATTAATTCATTTTGTAAAAGATCTTTGTTTTAAGTGCTCCATTGAACATCTTTAGAATCTGAGAAGTGCCATCAGAGGCTGTTACCTCCTCTCCTTTACCCAAAAATCTCCCCTGCTAATTTTTAAGAGCAGATGTAATTTGTTCCAAATGGCAGATAGTTATTTTTGGAGAGAAACTCTTCAAACAGCAAGAGACGAGTTCTCCTTAAACAGATTTGAACCCACTTCACTGACAGAGTGGGAGGAATGTGTGATTGTGGCAGGCAAAGCATTGCCACAACTGGTTTGGTGCACCGTTTTCCAACTGGATTATGCCAGTTTCTTCCTCAAGGTGGTCATTTGAGAGCCCTCGGGATCGTTCATCATGACCATATGGATGTCTCTACCTGGTATTTAAGCCAACCAATCTGTGCCATCCATGCGCCTGGTTGATTTAGCTGTGGTGGCGGAGATGGCTGTATTTACATTGGACAGAAGTGTTTGTTCCAGTTAAGAACTGATATATAGCTGCAGTGGCTGGATCACAATCTTAAATCAGAGTAGGATGCTGGTGTAAGGCATGGTAGTGACGCCACAAATGGTCTCTATTCGTCTAATTTTCCTTTGAGTAACTTCATTTTGTCTCTTTTAATTGTGTATGCTTTGACAGGAGAATGATGTTAACGGTACTACTACTCTTACCAATACTGCTTATTGATCTGGTACTTAACCGGTACTCTTTACAGTTCTTTTTGTTGTTTTTTAAGAGAAAAAATGTAACATATTGATAACAGAATTAACATTGCTTTATTTTGTCATATATACTGTATATAAATTAACATTCCAGTAGCAACTGTGACAGCATTCTTTCGAACAAATCTTCACAAATCACTTATAATGTGATAATTAAAATGTTAAATAAATAAAATAACCAATTATTTATAGAATAAGAGATGTCAAACAAATCACAATTAAAACTATAATGAGATGAGAGATGAACTACGAGCTAGTCTGTCGAAAATGGTGCATTTCTCCACCTGATTCATTTTCACTAGATGTTTCAACAGATTGCTCATGTTTCCGCCCTTACGAGCAAAAGAATTGTTGCACTTTTGGCAACAAGCATTGTCCGCTTTGACTCGACTGAAGTAAAACCACACTTTTAACCGCTTTGTAACCGCCGACGGTCGGGCGTCGGACAGTTTGGGGCCGTCGATGAGCGTCGGACAGCCTAGTCTTTGCGGTGTGTCCCACAGGCTGAGAGAAAGCTCTCCTCTGGATTGGAAAAAACATCGTTGAAGAATGTTTTAATCTTATTACATTTTAGAAACTGAGTTTGTGAGATCAAAGGTGCAAGATAACATTTATGTAGCATTAATAAATATGAAATCAAATTTCTTAATTTCTTCAATACTGATAGCAGAACCGTTAACGTCAGATCTTATCGATACTACGGCCTTGAAAAAACTTGCCTCGGGGCTTGTTTAGTACCAGGTTTCGGTACCATCCCTAGTATTTCAACATTACAGCAATCAACCCAGCACAAGAAACAACCCAGCAATCACTCTGCCACCTGAGCTTCTCCAGAAACCATACCCAGCCCTGAATTAAGGTTTTACATTAGCTACTGGGGCATAAATGCTGCACATCATGCCAGTGTTCAGAAACCCCGACAACCAGACACAATGCTGGAATCTGACCATTTGAGACAATCCAGCAAAGCCACAACAAATAACAGACAGCAAGTGAAGTGGAGCAAAACTGGGAGCGTGTAATGGCCAAACAGAGGCTGTGTTTCATTAAACACATTTTTGTGTACAGTGCACGGCTGAGTCACTGAACCAAGCTGCCACACTGACTTACCTCTGATGGTTTCTTGTGCTGATGGCGGACCCATGTGCTGCTGGTGCCCGTGTTCTTCGATGATCTGGACCACGACGTCACCTGACCTACAGAAATAAAAAAATAAAACAATTTTAATAGTTTTAAAGCTAGAGTGAAGGTATCAAATGAAACTAGAAAACCTAAGGAATCCATTGGTACCAACCATGTCATACTAGCCTGTCGCGAAGGAGGCTAAATAACGCTCCAAAGTTACGCTAAATTTTGTGGAGGAAACACTGGCATGGCCATTTTCAAAGGGGTTCCTTGACCTCTGACCTCAGGATATGTGAATAAATATGGGTTTTATTCTAAATGCAGTACCTGTGAGGGTTTTTAGATAATATTTATCATTGTTTTGTGTTGTTAATTGATTTCCAATAATAAATATATACATCATCAATCATGCAATTAATCACGATTAAATATTTTAATCAACTGACAGCCCTATTAAATACTCAAGAAGTGTTTTTTGTAACATTTTTCTTGTAGAAGAACTAGCACAGCTTGTGACGGCGTTGTAAAGACAAAGTGTTCACTCATCCGGATAAGAACATCAGACAAACTTAATCTGTGTTTGATTTGTCAAGAATGTGCATTCACGAGTGTGATTGTGGATTTAAAGTGGGGGAAAATGAAGAACAGGTCTCTGGCTGTAGATCAGACTTCATGTTCACAGCGTGTGTTCAAATCCACTCCAAAGAAACTTTACTGTCCCACGGGAGAAATTTGTTTTGCAGAGTGGGTTTTACAATACAAAAGACAATAAAAACACTGTAACATCAACCATCAAGAAACCAGCAGGGAATCAGCTACATACTAAAGAGCCAAAAGCTGCTCATCAATGTTAAAAAAGTTCTTAAATGAGCATGTGATGGAGTTCAAGGCCTTTGTAATTTACACCGATGGAGGTGATTCAAACACTGCAGAGAAGCACTAAAAGAAAGCAGCCAAAAGAAACCTTCCCCGTGACTTTTCCGACGCCCGTGGCAGAACTACCACTGAGTCAGGCCTTTAATTGAAGCAGACTGATGATGATCTATTAAGAGGTTTAATAAGTAATGACAGTATAAATAGCATCTTGTTAAGCAGTTAGTCCACTGTGGTCCTTTACAACCTCATTAATACACAACTTAATGGCAATTAACCAGACGCTGGAGCCAATATCCCACCCACCGCTTCAATCAGCTGCCCTGTGTGTGTTTTTCTGTGTGCCCATGTATGTGAGCAGAAGAGTGTGCGTAATTTAATTTATGCTGTTTCCTATATATTTTTTTTTAAATCATAAAACTACTGCAACAGATACAGCTGAAAGCTCATTTTCATCTGTGCACCGCGAAGGAGGCTGTCATTAAAAATTGCATCACATTGGCAATTAAATTACATCACACCGGCATAATGGAAAACACAAATTTGCCAATACTGTGTAATATAGCACATTGCGACCATGACTGTAAGTGTGTGTGCATGGATGTGTGTGTGTGTGTGTGTGTGTGTGTGTGTGTGTGTGTGTGTGTGCAGCCTCCCACTCAACATATTTCCCTCGCCACCACAGCAGTGCTGCCACCGTGCTAATTTTACTTGTGACGTCTGACCAACTAACAGCGCCGAGGGCAGAACTGCTGTCAGGCTTGTCTTCAAAATTACAGACTCCCTCTCGCTCTCTACACACACACGCACACACACACACACACACACATAATTCACACATAAACATATATCCTGTATATAGAGCTGCTAACACTTCTTCGTATTTGCCACATATGCATGCTCACAGTCACATACACCCACAGTGTTTGCCACCATCGCACACATTTTGCTTGCATTGACTCCATGTCTCAAACTCTCAGAGTTGCACAGTTTTAAGTGCTCGCACACAAAGACACACAAACACACTTTCAGTGCCACAGCATGACAGGACATATGGAGTGAATTGACAGCCAGGAGTGGGTTTGAACAAATTATTTATAATTGATCCTTTACTCAGCTGTTCCGAGTGATGGTGTCAAAGTGCACCAATTAACAGTTAGTGGTGTAACGGACCGTAGTTGAGCCGTACGGATTCCCCCCCCACCTTTCAGCACGCATGTGAACCACAACTTAATTACACAGTTTAACCAGCATAGTGTGAAATAAAGTTTTACTGCCAATTGTTGACGGCTGATATTCAGTAAAAATATGCGATCGGGAGATCTGCATTAATACTTTCTAGTCGCCGATCCCTGATAACGGTACATTGTGAACAACAAATCCATGTTGAAATCAGGAGGAGGAGAGCTAGTTCACGTCGGCAGCACCGGAGCAGCTAACGTATCCGGAGGTTCCATTGAGTTACATTGCGATGCGTTCAGGCTCTATTCAGTAACTAAAAATGAGTGTTGGGCGAAGGTAAATTCTGACATTATCATGATGTGTTCAAATGTAATCTTGTAAAATGTAGTTTTTGGCGAGAAACTTGAATGAATGCAGTTCTTTGAAGGAGATGTTTTCACAGCAATATCAAATAGATCATAGAAAGATAATTATGACCTGTTAAACTTCCTGAACCTAGCTCTAAGCAGCTTATAATACATCATTAGAACTACTAATGCCAATACTTTTTATCAATAAAAATACAATATTTTTTTCCTAATCATTCCAATTATGTGTTTTTATGCAAATAACCTCTATACATGACTATACCAAAGTAAAAGGATAGCATTTAAATTTAAAAACAACAACAAAAACGATCTGTATCGGCCGATTCAGCTCATTGACGATCAGCAATCTCTATGTGCGGCAAAAAAAAACGGGATCGGGGCATCTCTAAATTATATTTGCTCACTTTTTTTCTGCTGATGTGATCCAATCCGTGACTCAAAACCGCGATACAACCTGAAACGTGAGTTTTGTGATCCGCTGCACCCCTACAGACTGTGTATGTACCCTGTCTTTATTGTTTAAAAGTAAACTGGGGCAGAGAGACTCTACTTTATCCAAGACAAACAAACAAAAACACTGATACAGTGAACGGGATGAGGTAGCATTTTAAATCGGTGTGTCTATGCGTGTGCATCTGTGCTTATGTATGAGTGTGTGCTCATTATTTTAAATTATTAACACATCTCGATTTCAACACACCTGAACATCTGTGGGAGATTTTAGAGTGACGTGTTAGACAGCAGCGCCGTCCTCCATCATCATCAAAACACCAGAGAGACTCTGAGAATCTCTGCCAAGAAGCAGTGGAGCTGTTGTGGAGACGCGAGGTGGAACAACACCTTACTAAGACACATTATGTTGCTTCTTCTTTTCATTTATCATGGATCTGTATATTCAGTAAGACGGTGTGTCAATCTGCTGGACATTTCTGGGTGTACTCATGCATGTGCACTCCACTAGAGCGTGTGTTTATCTGTTACAGGTTACATCCACACGCCCCACGAGACAGCTGCACCACATCATCAGCGTGTGGCCAGATAACCAAACGGGCCGCAGCGCAGTAGGAGGTTACCATCATGGCCGTGTGTTAATTAAAAGCCCTGCTTGGTGCACGGCGGGCAAAATTATCGTGGGCATCCTTCAATTAGAAACCTGATAACCTCCAGTCAACAGATGCAGCTGGAGCCCACGCTGCACTGGCCAGGGGAAGCTAACAGCTAACGGCTAATTATAAAGCAGAGAGTGCGGCCGTAAGCACAGGGTGGCTCAGTCAGGTCTGAGAAACAGCCTGTTAAACCTGCTGTAAAATCATTTATACATGCAGACCTGTGACCACAGTTAAACCTGTACAAGGTTGCTTCAACCTCCGGTGGCCCCGCTGTGGGAAAACAGTTTTTCAAGTTTGAATCACTACATTACCTAGAATTCATCTCCACAGATCTAAATTTTGAATTAGTTAAAATGTTTTTTAATGAAAAGGGTCAGGACATTCCTCATCCTGAGAGCCTTCAGCTTTATTTTGAGATTGAATTTAACTTCCAAAAGCAACATCCGTCCCTAAACTTGGACTGTTTCTGACAAATGAACCGTTAATTTTATTAAAGAACCATTGTTCTTTCTATTGAATTTCTATTACTGTAATTGGAAATTTGATTCCAGAGAAAGAAAATCCCAAATGAAAATATTGAATTAAAATGTTTTATTCTGAAGTACAGAAAAATGTGCAAAAAGACAACTGGGAATACTTTTTATTAAAGTTTTTTTTTTTTGAAATTAGTGGCGTTAAAACAAATTTGCATTAACATGTTATTATTGCGTTAACTTTTGCGTCATACTTTTTATAGTAGTGTTTCATTTTATCTAGCTGAAATAGAGAGTGACATTTAAAGAGTGTTCAACAGTAGAAAAACACTCTTATGTTTGGACAAGCAAAACAAAAAACTAGTCTGAAATATAACAATCTTTGATAGATGAAGAAGGCAGATTGAGCCACTTTGCTTTGGATTCTTTGATAAACTAAGTCAATCTAGTCTAAAATAATATCTGAAATCTTTATCAGTTCAGAAAAGCTTTTAGGGAGACACAAAACCAAAAGTGAGGTCCATTCTCTACAGTTTGTTTTCTAGTTCACCGATGTTCCTATTTTTCTGTCTATGCTGGTATGACGGTGTCAGAGAAATGGCCAAACAAAAATATGTGCTTGTTATTGTAAAATGCACACCGCAAAATACCAAGAATTAGTCATGCTACTGCCAAAAGCCAAGAAGACTGACATTTAAAATTTAATTAAAATTGATGACTAAATCCTCCTATTTTATGGACAGTTATCAGCTGTGAGAGCCAAGCGAGCTTGTGTAACACTGTACCGCTGTTCAAAGACTGATTATTATCAAACGTTTTTCCAGCACAAGCTGCCAGTGGCGGTAATGTGTTAGACTGGCCAGATGTTCCCATCATCACGCAGTGCATCTCTTCATGGCAGTATTTCTGTCTCATACACTGTATATAGAGATATATACAGCCCACGAGACAGAGTCTTTATATACAGTCTTTGGTCTGTCTCAGTGGTTGATTAAGTCCCTGTCATAACTCTGGATCTATCAAACTGCATCCATCATCTACTATCCGTTTATCAGTCGGCCTGTTAACTACATGTTGCATGTGATTACAGCACATAAGGCCAGATTTACTCAGAAAAAGTGAGGTTTTTATTGAATTTGCAGCCACATTCTGTGTGTATTAAACGCCTGATTTACTAAAGCAGCAGGTCATTATGCAGTCAGCTCCTGGACTGCGCTCGGGGCGCAGATCAGCTGTAGGATTTGTCTGAGATCACCAGGCTCAGAAAATAATATGACGTGGTGGGATCTTCCAAAACATTTATTTCACCGCAGTGCAACTCCACCCGAGTAAAACTTCTCACTCGTAAAATGAGAATGTTAAATGTGTTAAGCTGCTCTTCGCTCACCACGCGGCAGGGCATCGAGCCTTGCAGAGGTAAAGTGCAGCGCAGGTATAATAGGTCATCAAAAAGTGTGCAAGGAACACCATTAATTGTTTCTATAGGCAACAACAACTTTAACGGCTGCTTGGGTTATCGATTCATATTTCTATTGTAGCTGTGTTTAAAAAGGGGAAGTCTTAATGAGCAGAGGAGGGACGGCGGTGAGACAGGTCTAAATGGAGAGTGAATACGAGAAATACCCTGAGGGAGTTGACTAAAACAGGTAGCTCACCGTACAACAGCAGCACAGGAACTCACATTTCTGACACTTCCAGGTTTCTTACTCCCTCTCAAACACACAGACACACACAAAATTCCTCCCTCCCTCCCTCCCTTTCCCTGAATCTCTCTCTCCAACTTACTGTCTGTGGTGTCAGAGTCGTTGCTGCTCGTGGAGTATTTTCTCCTCTTCTTTTCGCTCTCCATCTGTCAGGGTGGTAGGGAGGGAGGGGAGGGAGGGGGGGCAAGAGAGAGAGAGAGAGAGAGAAAAATGACGAGTGAGAAGATGTTCACCATGAAAACACAAGTGTTAATGAAATAATGCGCTGATGGCACCAATCTGTCAGAGCCTCCAGCCGGCAGCCTGCCAGAATAAACTGACTTGATCACCGTTACGCATTAGCGCTTCGGACTCGCTGGGAACTTCACAATGATACAGTTGTTCTGTTTCTTCACAAACAGTGGGAGAGAGTCCTTGCACATGTCGACTGTGAATTCATCCTGCATTAGTGCGGTATTCACTGGGAGCTATTGCACAAGTCTGCTTTAATACGGTATGGTACTCTTTATAATAGAGAAGAAGAAAAAAAACACATCTCTCAACCAGTTTTAACTAGGACACCTTTTGAAGCGTTAAGTAGCAGACAAGCTTTTTTTCTGGTTTTCATGGTGATAAAGGACATTAAAAAAGCAACCTCTACAGTACGATGAGAACATCTCTATTCAACCTCATGCAATCCAGCTTGATCCATACCGAATTAACTTTACTGGAAGCTGTGTGCAAGTTTTATTCTCATGCTACAGTGACCTAATATGTCAACTTTTCTGCAGGGAAAAAAAGCGCTTTCTTGTATCTTGTGCACAAGATGTGCGTCAGAAAAGGGCAGAGCCGAATAGGCAAATGTTTTATGAAGAAGGAAATGCATTCAACAAGTTTGTTAGACCTCAAGGATACACTGAATGCAAACATAACTTTTCTTTGCCCCATGGGGCACCTTTTAGTAAAAAAAAAAATATGAAAATCAACAAATCAGAAATAGCTATTCAACAGCATTAACATTACATAATATTTCAGTCACAAAACATCTACATGAAATGAATGAGCCTCCAGCAGGGAGCAACAACACAACAGAGATAGGGAAGGCATATGAAGTTAAGAAGTGGTGTCTATGGGGAAAAAGCAAAAACCTCTTGTTACTTGCTTTTGTGAGATTTATGAGTCTAAACGCTTAAATGAACCCAAATTACACCATTTTTCCAACAAGTGTAATGTGTTCAATCTACAAGAGAATGCAATTTCAATTCAATTCACATGTAACAAAAGTGAAATACCACTTTAATTATTCTACTGTTTCCACTTTTTTCTGACACTTCAGAGCTGCAGAGGAATTAGGAAGATGTGACGAGAGGAGAGAGAGAGAGAGAGGGGGATATAGCGACGAGGGGCTACTTATAGGACATCTAGTGTATTTAGCAGATAGACACTGGAAATGTAACTCAACTGTCTGTCAAGAGTCAGGAGAGAGAGAGAGAGAAGATAAAAGAGATGTTTAGACTAGACAAATAAAGAAGATGTTACAGGCAAAGAGCGATCCAAGAAAGAGTCAGAGAGACAGAGGAGGAATGTCAGAGAGTGCGTCAGAGAGATAAATGTCAGAAATAAATCAAACAAAAAGCTTTTAAAAAATGCACAACATCGGACTATTCGGGTGGAAAAAATGTGTTTTTAAAAATGTATTTATCCTGCAAAATATGAAATAGCACCCTTTACATTTTTCAACAACACTCTGCTTCACATAAATAAATGTTAGAAGCAAGAGATTTAGATTTAAAGACGGTTTGAAGAGAAATCTAGATGTAATAGCAGTAAGAGGAATCAGACCGACAGATAAGGGCACAAATAATGGCACTTATATTATTATTATTAGGAGTAACCATTTCATCGTTTGCATGTTTTTGTCAGAACAGATGCAGACAGGAGCCGAATTCAAGGGATAAATCTGAATAAATAGGTGGTGAAACATATCGAAACGGTCCAAGGGCTCGCTGAATGGTTTGAGGATTATGAAAATAATGTCAATAATGTTCAATTCGATTCAATATCGATTGGATTATACAACTTATATTTCAGTTACAATACCAATATTGCCCCCCCACACACACACTTTACACCCCTGTTCTACATAGCGAATGAATAGATGAAGAAAACAACTTGTAAAATGCCACGCACAAGGTTTGATGCTCGCAGTAGGCCTACCACCGTGTGAAAATGGCGAAGGCCGGGTTTAAGAGCAACCCATATGTTTACTACATTATTGATTTTAGCATAATATGTGTGGTTGAGCAAGAGAGAGTCGGTGCGCTCACAGCTGATCAGCTATTGGAGATTGGAGCAGAGAAGAAATTAGTAGTAAAGTTGTCTCGTCTTGTTAAATGTACGGTGTCACACACACACAATTTACGGGAAAAGGCATATATTAAGATCGATCTCAGGATTTTCTGAATCGATATCAGATCATTCAAAAGATCAATTTGAATTGAAAAATCTTTTCTTTTTTTTTTTTAAACCCAGCCCTGTTGTCCTCTAATTTGTCACCTATTTCGCTTTGCTGTCATCACGTATTAATGTGTGAATGGGAGTAAAGTCCCGTTGGGCCACTAAAGAAGATTCACCGGCACTTTCAGGACAGAAAACGAGAACACTCTGGTCATCACACAACTGAATGAACACACAGCCAGAAGCACTGAAAAATATCTGACCTTGTTAATATGATGCTATATTCAAGATTAAATAAATAATATTTGCACAAACTCAAGGGTTTATTATCAAAGTGTCCCTGACAATTATTAAAGTGAAAAGAAAAAGGTAAAAAATACCACATCAAGGTGGCAAAAAAGAAACAGCCTGAAGCTATTTTTAATCTCTTGCCCTGGTCGCTTGAAGGTCAAGAGGAAGAAAATATACAGAATAGCACTAGGAGGAAAAAAGGAGGATATGAGTCAAGAGAGTCTGAAAAGAGAGAGAAATGAAGCAAAAGAGAGCGGCAGCAGACAAAGTCAAGAAGTCAAAAGTAGGTTTTAGCGTACCGCTACACTGAGGCAAGAAGGCCAAAAGAGGAGGAGGTGGGTTACAACCGGCAGAGTGGGGAACGGAGATTTATGTGATCGTAAAACTGGGCTATTCCCTCTTATATGGGGCTCTTCCTGTACCCCGGCCTCCCGCCTGCCCTGCACACACTTACCTACTCTGACATTTATGCTGACAGAAAAACACAGCGCTTCTTCGCTGCCTCGGACTATTTCCATTCCCAAGTCCTGCCATCTTACACTTTCCTTCTTTCTCCCCCCTCCCATCATCCCTTCCTTACAATAACAGGGACACATGGAGTCTGCAGAGTAAGGTTAAGTACATTATTGACTTCCACAGCCTCCCTCTCGCTTCTCTCTCTTCATCTTTCCACCTCTCCCCCATCTGTCTAGCTCTAGCTCGTCTTCCTGCCTTTGAGGAGAGTGGTTAAGTACATCATTGACTTCCTCTGTCTGACTTCAAGTCTGCACGCTTGGATCCGTCTCAGGGTTTCCCCTCGCCTATTAAACTCTCAGGCGACCCACTTAAACCACACTCAGGGTACCAACGTTGTTGGTTTTTTTTAAAAAAGCAGCCCAGTCATTTTTTTTTTTTTTTTTTTTCCTGACCACCCAGAGGAAAATGTGAACGCGAAGAAAAAATGTGACATAAAATAGTTTGGAGGATCTATTCATTACACCAGCCTTCTAAATGAGTCGCTTTACAAGTTGTTTGAAGCATTTACAAGAAGAGGGTGTTTTGTGGCGGAAATGGCAACAGGCTTAAACAAACACTGGATTAAATACATGAGAACTTCTCATGTTCTCGTTTGTGATTCGACCAACGAAAAAAAGGACAATTTTGGCTAGAAATATTTACTCAGGTGTCTCCCACACATTTGGTAGCTATACCTGTGGCTACAGCTGTGGAGGGTTATTTTTCATGATTGGTTTAGCTGAGCGGGGCTCCATCCATCAACATGATGGCTTTGATTTGTTGCATACATATAATAAACTCCTACACCATTTTAAATGGAAAGGTCAGGGTTATGAAAAGCATTTATCACGAGCTGGGAGGCATTTTAATGCTTCTAAAATGCTATAAAAACGAATATTTTAGCTTGTGAGATGAGGATCCGCTAGCAATTTTAGCTGCGCTAGTCCCACAAGGGTAAAACTTGTTTCTTTTCTCCTATTATCCATCAACACAGCAACCTGGGTTCAATTCCCAGACGCAGTGCTTCCAGCTTGGCAAAGAAACTCCATCAGATACAACTGACAGAGCTCGAGGGTGGGAAACCTGTAGAGTAGGAGTGCTTCTGGCTCCCAGAAGATGAGATAGATCAACAGTCAGGGAAGTGGATAGGACTTCTTGACATGTCACAGTAGGAAAAACTGTCACAGTAGGAAAAACACTTGTGTAAATATGATGATGGCTGGAGTCCATAATCCTCCACATACTAATTTGTGCATGTAGGTTCTGCAAGGAAACACACACAAACAGAGCTTTTCAATTCTGGACTCTAGGGTTGGCAGATCTTACCATCAGATACTAATATATTTTAGTTTGCTTTAAACTAGGCCTGTCAAAGTTAACACCATAATAATGCGTCAACGCAAATTTGTTTTAATAACACTAATTTCTTTAATGCATTAACGCAATTTATGATTATCAGGTCGTAGTAGGCTCAGTTTTAAAGCTAAAGAGAAGATATTGGCATTATATGAGACTAAAAAACCTAAAGAATCGTACCAATTGTTGCCAACAATGTCATGCTAGCTTGTCGCAAAGGAGGCTAAATAATGATACAAACATACGCAAAATTTTGGTGAGAAAAAAAAAATGGCATGGCCATTTACAAAGGGGTCCCTTGACCTCTGACCTCAAGATATGTGAATGAAAATGGGTTCTATGGGTACCCACGAGTCTCCCCTTTACAGACATGCCCACTTTATGAGAATCACATGCAGTTTGGGGTAAGTCATAGTCAAGTCAGCACACTGACACACTGACAGCTGTTGTTGCCTGTTGGGCTGCAGTTTGCCATGTTATGATTTGTGCATATTTATTATGCTAAATGCAGTACCTGTGAGGGTTTCTGGACAATATTTGTCATTGTTTTGTGTAGTTAATTGATTCACAATAACAAATATATACATACATTTGCACAAAGCAAGCATATTTGCCCACTCCGATGTTGATAAGAGTATTAAATACTTGACAAATCTTCCTTTAAAGTGCATTTTCAACATATAAAAAAAATGCTTTTGAATTGAATGAAAAGATAAATACATTTAGTTTGTCACTTTTGCATGTTTATATTCAAAACACCACTTTGGGCAAAAATAATTGCCTTAAGTGCATGCATCGCCATCTCTTTTCTGTTCACCAAGCCCTCAAGATAGCTGCTGCTGCTGCTGCTTGGAAACTGCAAAATCTTTCTTTTTTTTTTGCCAATTATTTCCCAACGGGTTTTGCATTTAAATGATTGACACTTCAGTTCGGAAGAAAAACTTATATTTAGTCAACCAGACTCTTGTCTCCACAAAAGAGGGAGGAAGTTTTCTCTCTGACATATCAGTGAGCTTGTGGCTAGCTGCTGACATTTGGTTTTCATTTGGTTTGCTGAAAATGCTAACCAGCCGCTGCTTGGTTAAGTGCGAAAATCCAGAAACTTATCCCCTGTTGTGTGAAGACAGACCTCAGTGATTCTCCCTATAATTTAGATTTTTTCTTTCTATGTTACAGCAGCAGTCGGAGAATAATTTAGATTTTAGTTCCATGTCTGTCCCAGTTTTGGTTCCACTTTCTGTGTTATAGTTGTAAAACTGTTTTTGCGTATGCCTGTTATGATAAAAGCACGACTACCAGGCAGTAGCCAAACACTTGCTTGATTGTATGCCTACTCAGAAGGGAAAATTGGACTGAATTATAATGATTTTCTCTCAGGGCTGCACTGTTTCTTTTGCAATTCTGCCTCTTTTCTCGCTGTATTGACCAGAGTGGGGAACCATCACCAGCCACTCTGCTGCTTAAGTTGTTTAGTCTTTCACAACAAAAAAAAAAGAGACTTTGGGGCTGATCACACCGAGACGCGTCACTAAAGGCGCGGCCGCTTCAAAAAACGCCTCGGCAAAGCATGTCGGGTGCCTGTGGAGCAGGGCTGTGTGCTTTCAACCGGGCGATCAAATGTGATTAATGGGAAAATGTAGAATGCATGCTCATGGGAGATCTCTTGTTGGGTCTCGAAATTATAGAGTACGGTCTAGACCTGCTGTATATGAAAAGTGTCTTAAGATTCTGTTATGATTTGACGCTATATAAAAATAAATTGTATTGAAAATGTGGTCTCTCTCTCTTTCTCTGAGTAGCCTACATGAAACTATCACCACAAGAGATATGAATTCCCCCTTACCGCGAACATACTCCATAGATCTCTCACAGTCCAACAGCTAACTGCATCAAAACAGGAAGGAAGTAAGGTAGCAAAGCCCGCCTCTTGTTTGATTTGATTGGCTGTCTGCGCCAAGTTTGACATTGACGAGCGGTGGGACTCTGCGAGTGGCAATGAAAAGATGAGGATATTTTAACTTTTATGAGCATCTAAAAAACGCTAAAAACCAACTGCAGACCGGTCAGGGTGCCCATGCTGTCCTAATGTTAAGGCTGATCGGTGTAAATGTCAGCATACGGGTGCTCTACAGTTGTAGCATCGGCCGATTTGACCACAGAGGCGCGAGTTGCAGCTGGCTTGACCGCACGTTACCGCAATACGATAACGTTTCCTGTCCATGACAGAGTAAGCATGCAGCTTTAGCCATGATGTCTAGCTCAGCTTTTCCTGTCAATGTGTGAAACCCAAAGTGTTTCCATACTTTAATGTAATGATTTAAAATGTGAGGGTGCAGGTTATATCCCCACGGACCCTCCACCGTTTTATACTTTCTCATTTCTTTTCATAACTTCCTTCTACATCCACAAAGACTCAAATGAAGCAAATACAGTATATCGATTCTGGCATTGAAAAATCTATTTCAAAATCGTAAAAAATGTGACTTATGACTAACTGATTTATGCAATATATCCATTTTAGGCATTTACTGGCTGCTGGTGTCTTTAGTGACCAGATAAGGGGTTCAGTGTCTCTGTCACATGTAGCTTGTCATGGTGGCTGAACCTGTGATTGTAAGCTGACAGGACAGGCTCTTTAACCTCTTGTACAGGTGGCAGCCCGGTATTTCTGAATGCGTATGTAAAGGGGGGAATCGCTGGCCCGTTAAAGTGAAAGAACTGAACGTGATTGGAAATGTCACTGAATTTCCTTAAAATCCCCCTCCTATCATTTTTGGAGCAGGATCACCTAAGGCACGAGGCAGACTAACAACTCTGCAACTGCCAAGAAAAGTTCATTTTCTCCCTCATTCTTTCCCTTCCCACCTGATATCCTTCTTTTTCCTTCCACTCTCTCTCTCATCCTTAGTTTCCGTTTCTACTGTATGTTTCTCTGTCTCTCATGCAGTACAGACAACCCTGTCTCAATCAGTCCAGTGAACCAGAGCCCAGGCTGTAGATTGAGATATTTCTTGTCCTCTGGAGGGTTGGGAGTGGATGAAGGAGAAAAAAGGGAGACGGGAAAGACTCACAAATGTACAACTTCATCTCAATCAGTCCAGTGGACCAGACTCCAGGTCTGCACTGGGTTACTTCCTGAACACAAAGGCAAGAGAAAAGAGACAAAAAGAAACACATGGACAGAGAAAGAGAGAGAAACAGTCTGTGACAGTCTGTCTGCTGTCTTGCCAAACAGCTATAACAGATGGTGCAGGAATTGCGTGCGTCTATCTCTAGAGCCAGAACTCAAATGCTTTAAGTCACATCTTTTTATATTTGTATCCATTTTAAATTTGACTTTTGACTTTGCTACTTGCCAAGACTGCTGACTGAAATAGCAGTTCTACTACTAAAAACACTTCTTTTAAATTTGTTGTTCAAAACGCTCAGAGTCAGGTGGGACTTTTCTGAAAAAAGCTGCTGGCTTAATTTAAAAAGATGAGATAAGGAGAACGACAACAATGACTATTATAGTGATTGGTTTCAATCGCACCACTGTTACCCGTGCAAATACAGTAAAGATAATTATGTTGGAGGAGGTACTACATTAAATGTTTGTGTTGTTGTTCCTCCTCCAACATGGCCACCTGTAACCATTTGAATCAACTTCCAAAAGAAGTAACATAATGCCTCTGGCCACGGTTATCACCAGTGCGGAGGCATAACAACAGAAATCCTCAGATAGGATCCAGCAGACAAAATCTTGAAGTATTATTACACAGCTTTGTTGAATACTCAATTCTGATTGGTCAATCACGGCATTCTACGGTCTGTTATTTCTTTATAGCAGACCGTTGCTATGTATAACAGACCGTTGCTATGGACGCAGTTCTGATCTTGGACTCTGGCGAGCTATTTTTGTGTCAAATTATTAATTTCTTAAGTAACTCGCCGTGTAATAAGCGGGATAATGTACAGTGAGCGGGTCATTGTTGTGACATTATCCCTTACATGTTTTCTATGTGTTGTTATGGAGTGTGTTGGAAAAGACTGGACATAGTTGGAAGTGTCCGACTTGTTGCTTGATGCAACAAATCTTGGAGGGCAGGACGGTGGATATGTTGAATTGTGCCACTTGTGCAGTCCTGCATCTAAGGGTAAGTCAAACTTGTTGCCCCTCAGGCCAGGGAAACAGAACGCACACCCAATGGACGAACAGGAACATCCTCACAAGGGGCTCTCACGTTGTGGGCCACATTTCCAAAACTTCCTGCAGCAGCCCAACGTAATTTATGTTACAATTGTATGGGATTATATTTTTATTCTACATGTATCTGAGGTTTCTACAGTATTCTGTTATGTTGTATCACTATTCTGCATTATACTGCAAAATGTTTGATAATCAATTATTCATTTAAATTCACTGATTCCATTTTCTCTTTGTGAGTATTTGCTGTTTCTGTCTTCCATGATGATAAACTGAAAATGTTTGGCTTCTGCACTGTTGGTTGGACTAAACAAATAATCGATTAATTAAAGTAAATAGGGAGATTAGTAGATATAAAATGATTGATAGGTGAAGCCCTTCTCACACTGTATACATAACACATTTCTGTAGAACAGTGCAGCATTGCGTGTGTGTATATTAAACTGCCTTGTCACACCATTGGTTTTTGTTGCATCACTATCCCATACTGCACCAACACTGTCTAAACCTGCACTTTGTCAGAGTTGAAGCAGGACAATAGCTAGAGGCAACCAGCTGTCAGAGTCAATGAAACCATGTTGTACGAGGGAGAGAACACCATCAAACAGAAAGAAATACAACCATATTGTGAAACAATAATGTGGTTATGGTTTGGCTGAACATTTCTGCTAAATAAATAATAGGTCTCCTGGCTAAATGAAGGAAGTAATGAAGTTTGGAAAGAAGCAGAGAGACAGGAGAGAATCGGAGATCAATACAGGAGTGAGAAGAAAGATCAGTCAAAGGGAAAAACGAGTGATATCCCAAAAGATGGAGAGAGAAAGATGAAGGTTGGACAGGAAATAAATCCAGACAGTGAGACTATATAATGTAGGACTGTCAATCACACATTTTTTATCTCTTCAAAATGCCGTTAAAACGAATTTGCGTTAACATGTTATTATCATGTGACAACCTTAATATAATGCTAAGAAAGATAAACAAGTCAGAGAAAGACAGCAGGAAGCACACAGAGTTACAGAGGCAGACGGAAACACTCTGCTCATCTCTACAAAAAACTAAATTACATTTCAACACACACATGTAGAGTATAGCCACATATTGGAAAAGAAGCAGAGATATGTACAACACACTAAAAAAATCCACCTTAAACTTTAAGCTCCCTCCATCCTGCTGTAATCACCGTGCCGTATTAAACCTAACTAGCTTTGCTAATGAGCTCATTAATTCAAATAATAAGCTAATGGTGTGAATATGAACTCTGCATCTTAAAGCAACTAGGAGAAACAGTTTCAACAAAATTAGTTTTTCTTGTTAATATGCAAATGTAATACGAGGAACCCGTAGCGCAAGCATAGAGTTTGTCTAATGTCATGTGTTGTATTGTTGTCAAGGATGTGTAAACAAACAGACAGGCAGACGCCACCATGGTGACGCATTCTCCTTCCCAGCGTGATCGTGGTGGCGGGGTATAAAAATAGAAGAACCAAGCATGCAGACATATACAATTTGTAAAAACATACATCAGCAAACATACAGGCACATTAAAACACACACACTCATACACACTGTAACAGTTGGCATGCTATCCGCTGCCCTGTGGCCAAAGCTACATTACATTAAAGAGCTATGTGACAGGGCTGTGGCCTCCTTTTCATGCATGGCTCACATCAGCCAAGGGGCAAAGAATGGCAGCCAGACAATGCACAATGTCACACACACACACACACACTCAAATGTACAAACAAAACAGAGGAAATGGCCAACAGCGTGGCTAATAACTGGACCAGCAGGATTTGGTGTGATTGATCCAAAGGTAATCATCACTCTGCAGAAGTAAACAGCAGCCAAGAATGTTATTCTTCTCAGTGTTTAAAGACCAGTCGTGTCCACTTAGTCCACATTAATCCAGATTAGTTAGATAAATGTAATCTAATCCAGATCACACTTGCAGAGTCCATTAGTGTTTACTTTTAAAGGCCCTGTCTGCATACACGCACACACAGGTGTTTTCAATTACTCTGCTTGATTACATTTCTAGAGAGTTTAAAGCTGGGTGGAGCTACATTACATGCCGGCAAAGTCTATGTTATTATTCTATGTAAGAATAATAACGGGGTAATCTGTCCCGCCTTAATGGGTGTAATAAAACTAACAGGAGAGTAAGGGAGATGTCAATCAAGCCCAGTCTGTGCACACCCACAAAGTCCTGCGAAGAGGTATGGCAACATAAGTGAAAGCACCTGTGTTAGTGGAATATGGGTGTGTGTTATAATAATATATTTGGATTATTAACATGGTCAAATAGGCCTGAAAATCTCTGTCAAATCAAACCATCGCTTGGTCATAACATGTCCAAACCCAAACAGAGACTAGCCTGATAATCAGACTGATTTTTTTATTTCATTTTATGCCATTCATTCCACCTGATGTAATGGTCATGTTAGACGATTGTGCCAACCAATCAGTAATGCTTGAATTCGAATGCTTCGAAGCTTCGACCGTTGCCATGGTAATCAACCTCCAAATCAGTATTCGAATGCTCTGTTTTTTTTATATACAAGTATGTAATAATAATGTATAAAAAAGGAACATTATTATTAGTTATTCTCAGACGTGTAGAGGTGCGTGTGTACATTACTGTGGCAGCGGCACTGTCCCGAAGCTTCGAATACCTTCAAATGTTTCTCACTGAACCTTCGAAGCCCAAAAAATGGCATTCGGGACAGTCATATTCAACACAGAAGCTGTGGGAATGGTTGCTCGAAGGAAATACTGTAACAGTTTTGACAACGTTTAAAGAAATATTAATTCAAGAGTTCTTTCTGTAAGTCAATTTACAACAACCTGTACATCTAAGTCCATCTCATCTACGTTTCTTTCCGTTTTTGTGTGCATTTTCTGCCGTTATTTTTCAGGAATGTAGCTAGATTGATAGCTAGCTATGTAAGGGGATGGCATATCCATTCTTAATCCGCCCTACAAAGCTCTGATTGGTCGAATGTTTTTCCAATTTGTGGGAAACAGTCGTCATTGAACACAATGCGAGACCTATCTTAATCTTTAATTTGAGATGTGGGATCAGATGGCTGGAACCAAGCTAAACCGAAACCAGAACCTACATTTTGAACCCACCGTAGCCATCTATCACCAGCCTGGAGCCCAAATAAAAACACATATTTCTTGTGTGTATGGCACCATTATCATCATTTCAATCACAGAAATCCATCCAAAACATCCACCATCATCAATCCCACTTCATTAATCCATGCCTATGGGTAACAATCCTGCACATATACCTTTACATACCACAACACTGAAGAAAAGTAAAAAAAAAAATACATAAAAATCTAAAACTAAAAGCTGAAATTTAAACACGCCTTACAGGTTCCTCCAGCTCTCATTTGAATTCCATCAGCTGGTGTAAGCCACATTTTTTGTGCATAGTTTAGTGTCAGCCCAAAACATTTACAATAAGACAAACAGTGAGAAGGTTGACTAATGCATGCTGGGAAAGCCAAGTCGCCTGGGGAGCTAATTAATTGGCTGACTATGACACTGCCGAGAGCACTACGTCTGACTGAGCGTTTAAAGCGGACAGTTATCTGAAATGTGCAACAGAACAGACATGAGAAAACAGCCGTATCTGGATGCCAGACTGCAGGTGGGAGAGAAAATCATGTGTCAGCTATTTTACCAGGTCACTGGATTAAAGTAGGGTAAGATTCAACATAGAAACCCAGTTTGAATGTTGGAGGAAAAAAGTCAGGTGAGAGCAGCTGTTAGTGCTCAAAGACTAATAGTGTATACTTGATACATGACTGTTCAGGGTGTGCTCACACTCACAGCATGTTCATAGCAGCTTATTCGCACTCCCGAGCATTTCTTCCTTTTAGTTTTGCTCATTTGGGCAGGTGAGAAAAATGTCAGTCAAGCTGAGGGAACCTGCTGCTGAAAGTCTCCCTAAGTAAACCAAGTCAACTGTGATGTGATTAAATAGTATATAACATAATCTAGTCCTCTGATAAAACCTCTAATCTCACTGGATGGCAGGTTAAATTTCTTTAAAGAACCCGTGTATAGCATTTCGGGGGATCTATTAGCAGAAATGGAATATAATATTCATGACTATGTTTTCATTAGTGTGTATATAAGAATTTTTGTGTTTTCGTTAGCTTAGAATGAGCCCTTCATATCTACATAGGGAGCGGGTCCTCTTCACGGAGTCCGCCATGTTTCTACAGTAACCCAGAACGGAAAAA
This sequence comes from Sebastiscus albofasciatus, assembly GCA_916701655.1. Lineage (NCBI taxonomy): Eukaryota > Metazoa > Chordata > Actinopteri > Perciformes > Sebastidae > Sebastiscus > Sebastiscus albofasciatus. The sequence goes on from CAKAOI010052502.1 coordinate 126,118, forward strand.
AACAAACAATGGCTCGAGAGAGTGCATTTCGTGTTTTTACGTTACCTGAAGGCCACCGTAGTTCTCCGACACGCTTGTGAAACTGTGGCAACGTGAGCCGCAGAGCACAAAACCATGGTACTGCCAGCCGTTGTCTGATTTCCATTGTTCCTAAAGTAGTGTTATGATGGTAAGGATGGCCTCTGAGCGAAGCGAACGGCGTTACCACAGTTTTGCACTCGGCGGCTCATGTTACCGCACTCTACGAAAAGGAGGAGTGAGCGGAGGGGTACTAAGTTGGTTGCAATCTGCAGAGAATCTAAAAACACCAAAAAAGCAATAGAGTACACACACCCTTAATACTAGTTAATGAAAAACACCTCGCCAAGCTAGCTAGCTAGCTAACTAGCCAGATGTCCTCATCTCCCAAAGTAGGCCGCCGGCGGCGTAGGGGGTCAACTAATCTGGTCCCATTGGTTAATGTTAACTTTCTCAACTAACATTCGCGGTCTGGGAGAGTGAGTGAATGGACATATTGAGAGAAACTCTTATTTTCTTCAGGTGTTGTTAATAAAGCAAGCCAACAAAATTTGCCAGCCAGCGTTAGCTAACGTGCTCAGACAATTATCCTGCCTCCACTTAACAAAACACCCACAAAATACATCATCATGTTTACTTACAGAAAAGGGGTATATAGAAGCTGGAGCAGACGGATGTTTGGTGGTTGTGCTTTATATTACTTACTATATATTACTTAATTACTTAATCAAAATTGTTAGAAATCAATTGCATGAAAACAAACGTCAAAGATGAATCGAGTTAACAATCTGGTCTATTCTGAATGAAAACGACAGGACGTTTGCTGGACTTTTTGTCTTCACGCTTCCAAATCCGTCGGACTGGCTGCATCCCATTTGTCATTCTGTCCACCCGTCTGTCTGCCTGTAAGCTTGCCATCTGTCTTTCTGTCTGTCTGACTGCTTGACTCTTTGCCTCTCTGCCCATCTCCCCATTTGCCGGCCATCTGTTTGTCTGTCTGCAAGTATGTCACCCCTCTGCTTGGCTGCCTGTCTGTCTGTCTGTCTATCTGTCTGTCCTCTCCCTCAGTCGGCCCTGTAGATGACAGTGCATTTACTTCAGCAGAAACACTGTTGTTGTTTGGTCTCTTTTTTCAGCACTTTGCAGCACTTAAGGTCAGCACACTACAATGGTTGCCATGATGGTGATCTATTATTAAGAGACTGTAGCTGCAGAGACCCAGCAGGTAACACACACACACACACACAGTGCTCTCTCGAGATGAGTAGGCAGTCTGGCAGCCAGGACATTAAGTGACTGCTGGAACATCTGGACACACACACACACACACGCACACACAGAGACAGAGATGAAGATACACATTTGCTTTAATGTATTAAGCATTTAAAAAGGATACCTATAGTGCAGATGATGACCGTGTTCTGTAGCTACAATGCACGCTTGCACACACACACACACAACACAAGCATCAACAACAACAATCTGTGGAAGTAAGGCTGTTTGCCAATCAGCACACACACACACACACACACACAAACACACACACTGCGATACACACAACTGGCCGGTGTTCAGAGCTCCTTGAGGAGCCAGAGGTCAGTCAGTTTGATAAAGAATCCTTGCATATAAATTGCTTCATAACAAACCATCTCTCTGAGGCAGTGTTGCATCTGTCTGTGTGTGTGTGTGTGTGTGTGTGTGTGTGTGTGTGTGTACGGAGATGTGTGTTCGTGCATTTAGGGAGGAGGTTTGTATATCAGTGCATTTATTGTGTGTCTCTTTCTTTTCTCTATGATCCG